>VYXC01009538.1:259827-316571 GCA_013397175.1 Platysteira castanea
CCCCCTTCTTAAATCCGGCACGCCTGTCTTGGAGCCGGCTGGCATTGGCTCCATTGGACACTGGGGAAGCTTCTGTCAGCTTCTCACAGAAGGCAGCCCTGCAGCCCCTCCCACTACCAAAACCTTGCCTTGCAGAACCAATACGTGCCCCAGTGTTCTAAACAGATGATGCACAATGTGACATCTGAAGAGAAGAGCTCAGAGGGTGCAACACTTTCCAAAAAATTGCCATCACTCAGATGCTATAGGATCTGCAGTTGGAATGAAGGCTGAGGCAGGAGAAGAAGAAACCTTTTTGTATTGCAACAAATAAAATGCTACAATGAAGTTTGAAGGTGCAAATCAGCCAATAACAAAACATGAGTGTGCATGCTTTCAACACCAAAATGACTTACTGGCTGCTAATTAAATCTCACTGCAAATGGGATTTCATTTTTATTTTTTGATGGAAAAAGTGGTTTTATTACATTCACTTGGCTGACAGCCAGGAATACAGCTCAATACGAATCAAGCAAAGTTAAAGGCCCTCTGCAGCAACATATGGCTTGTTTGGGAAGTATGAGTCATAAATGGAACCAGATGCAAAACAAAAACTTATAAGAAGGTAGCAACTGTCCTCAGACAGATGCCACTATTGTTATTTCTGGTGTTTCCACCTCATCGTGAAAAATTTTCACACGAATATTGGTGAACAATTTTTTTTTTTCAGCATGGACTGCTGCCTGTTTCAAAGCTCTTCAGTGACACAGGTCCACTCAGTCTGCACATGCAGCTACTTCATGCCTTACACAAGCTGTTTTCTCCTTGCGAGTTATTAAAACACGGTTCCCAGTACTGTTTGTTTCTTCTCCTGGTTTCAGGGTGTTTCTTAACATATGCAGGGTTGGCCTTTAGTTTGTTCTCCAAGTCCTGTGTAAACACAGGCTAATAGAAGTATGTCCTTGCCTAGGAAGAAACCCTACGGATGCTTTGTAACCACACCCTGTGCATATCTGCGGGGAGGGTGTGTGTGCATATGCCTGTACACACACAGCCAACCCAAGTGCCAAGAAAATGACAACCAGCAGGGGAGGGGAGCCATCAGGGACTATCTTCTGCCAGAGCTCTGGCTGCCTGCAGCGAGGCAGCAGGTAAACATGGGGACAACAAGTGCAGCGATGATGGGCTGAGCAGCCTGAGTGCATTTTGGCACCATTGTCAGGGCCCCCAGCCTTGCCTGATGGCTGCTGGTGTAGGACTGCTGTTAAGAACCCTCTGCAACCGTAAAGAACTACCTGCCTGTGCACTCATTGCTGTGTCGAGTACCCAGAGAGTAGGTGTGCCTCTAGCACAGTGGTCCAAGAGTTTGACTCTTGATCCCTAGATACCATTTTCTTTTTGCCAGTCATATTGCACTGTGTTCCTGTTATTTTTCTCCTAATTTCTCAAGCCTGTCACTCCACATTTCCTACGAAGGATGTCAAGAATTTTGTCCAAGTTTAACTCATCAAGATCCCCTTCCTTCCTTTCCATAAAATCCTCTCATACTTCAGATAAAACAGATTCTCTGTGTCTCCCTGCTGGGCAAAGCCTAACCAGCCCTGGTCTAAAAGGAAGTAGTGTCTTACATGCTCCAGTCCCGTAGAAGAAAATGGCCACGCACCCTTGAACAGTGACACCATCCACATGGTGTAAGCAGCGCAGGTGCAAACACCAGGTGATAGGGTAGGTTATAAATCAATCTCCTTCACTCAGTGGTGGACACCAGATGATGAGTAAACAGTGGACACCCCACTGGAACATGTTGTCATGTTACATGCGTTCTCCCAGGCCCAGGTCTCCCTGCATCCCACTGCCAATGCTCCTCCAATGTGGGCCTGTTTTCACAGTCCCTACGACAACAGGGCAAAACAGGGATGTCCTGTGGCTCAGTCCTGACGCGTCTCTTCAGATATGTAGTCCTACGCGGTGGTGGACAAGGCCCTTGAAGAACTGGTGAGGCACCTGCTTTGTGCTGTGGCTTCTTCCAGCAGGATGTACAAGAGCTACCCAGAGCCTTGTTCATGTCCCCAACCTGGAAAACTCAGTGCTTAAACCACAGCTTGAACCACTGCCCTTTTCTTGGCAGGCATTCTTTGTCCTTAGAAAAAAAAAGGCTATTGTATTGTATTGACTAAATGGCCATCTGATACCACAGCATCTCACCTTATTTGATCTGCAAGGTTGGTGAGTCACCTGCTTCTCTGAGTGGAAATGCGTTTGGAGTCAGTGTGTGTGGCTATAGCCTGCCCAAAGTGTCCGGTCACAGCCATGCCAGCTCCAGCCTCTCTCCCTGCAGTACAAGCTACTGCCCCGCTACACCATAATCTGACATATGAGCAGGGTGGCTGAGCTGAAGATGGGGAGCGGGCACACCTCATAACTCAGGTGTGTGCTTGCTCCCTCTTATCTTAGTAAAAAGTCAAACTACAGGCAAACATTACCTCCCAGGGTTTGCATTACAGCATATGTGCAACCCCTTGCACTTTAGGAATTCAGATTGCATATCTGAGTTGGAAATATTACTTCCTTCTTTTGTACCTGGTTTCTGCTGGTGTCATGATAGAGGAGAGTTGGGTGTCAATAATTTTTAAAGTGATATCAGGGACTGAAGCTAAGGAGAGAATTATTACTAAAGCTGCTGCTTTGTGTCCAAAGAAATCCTCTGGGAAGGTAGCGGGAATTTCAGAAGACTGCACTGGCCTTTGGGAAGAACAAGAATCTGTCACCTTGGCTGGGAACCCAGAGTTCAGCTGGACAATGAGACAGGCTGTGTAAGCTGAATGGATAAAAATTTATACCCACGCTAAAACCAACCTCATGGCACACAATACTACTTTAAAGCAGATTTTGCAACTCTTTCTCATGCTGATGACATCAATGGGATTACTTAAGTGAACGGGTGTTTATTAAACATGAATAAGAGCTGTGCCATGTAGCATTAAATGCACCCCAGTTGGGCTGGGGGTTTGGGAGTTCATGTTCATGACTAATTCTTGGTGCTTCCTAAGAAGAGCTGGGAGTGCCAGCAAAGGAGCTTCCAGCTCCTGGGGGGAAAGGCTTTACTTTCTGTGCATTAATTGTATTAGTCTTGCTCATTGTGAAGGAAAAACTGAGCTCTCCAAAGGCTTCCTACCTCAGGAAGAACTGTGGGAGGTTTTGTGTGCAAATGCTCCATAAGAAGAAAAGACCAAGAGAATGGAAAAAGTCTGTCTCTAAAGCAAACTCCCACAGAGAGAAATTGCGAGGGGGTTGGTCCTACCAAGAGAGAGGTATGTGCTTAACACACCCAGAGAGGCCCCATTGATTAAATATATTTAAAATCATTGTATGGTCTGTGCCTTAACTTGCAAGCTCTTTTAGTCACAGATTTTGTCTGCCTCTTTGGCCAAGATTTTGTTTCAGACAGAGCATCCTTCCAAGCACAACACTTGTGGCAGTGTAATGGGTAACCCTATTTCTTAAGCACAGGAAACCCAGCAGTTTTTCCATGCTCGAGGGTTAGATAACCCTGTAGCATGCACTGGAGGCTAAATTTCATCATGGAGCATGTGTCCTGGCCCCTGGGGGGACTGAGCCTGTCCCCAGTACACGGGCAGATCTCTAGAGTGTCTCATCTCTGCTGGTGTAGATCCAATAACAGAGATACCCTGATTTAATTCTACAGAGGATTTGGCTTTTAACTTCGCATGTTTTTCATGAGCAGCTGGATGGAAAAAGAAATGCCTGGAGCTGAGCTTTGCTTTGACTTTCTGAGGTTTCCAGGTGAGTACGAAATGTATTAACAGCAATCAAAACCAGATCTCTACTTTCGTGGACCAAATATGTATGTCCTTAGACTATATGTGGCTACAACAAACCGTAGACAGTTGTATTTAGAAATCTATTTGTTCCACCCCACTGAATACAAAACCATGATGATGGTTGCTATCGTAACCCTCAGTGCTGCAAACTCATGGTGCCACAGCAAGCTTAAGCTTTTTAAACAGTTTCCTGTTGTCTTAGTGGTACAATTTTTCACGGTTGCCCTTCCTCACCAGCCTAGTGACAGCTTACTGACAGCTGACAATAACATACAAGGAAAATCCACCAGCTTTTGTATGTTTGTTCCCATCAGCACAGAAATCTGCAGGCCATTCCAGGTGGCCTGGGGGGGGGACAAAGCCCCAGGAAACTAATGCCCAGGCCAGAGGAAGGCTTGAAAAAAGGACAAAGTTCACAGTTTCCCAAGAGTCAGGGGTAGGACCCTGGTCTTTTAAAGTGCAAATTGATAGCCAAAAGAGGGAAAGATAATTGTAAAGGAAACAGCAAAAAGCCCTAAAAAGGCTGCAAGTAACTTTTCATATAGCAGGTTACACTTCCTATTCGTATGATCATTTTGCGATGTTCCCATTCAGATATCTGTCCTTCCTAGGAACAATGAAATTACAGCAGATCTATGTGGAGACCAAGTTCAAATATCCAAACTTGTGAAGAGATATTTTAACAAAAAGCTGTATGGGAGCAGCTGGCTGCTGCTGAGAATGAGGCCAGGTAGAACATTTGAAACCAGCTTCTAGCTTATAGTGAATTGCTTTTTGGAATCTTTGGGTATATTGAATGTTCCTGAAAGAACTCAACAGCTCAAAAGCAAGAAAACATCCAAGCCTTTGTTTAGAATGTTTAATTTAAGACTCTAACTCACTAGGGGAAGAATTCAAATTTCAAGGATAAAATGAGATATGTGCAACAGGAGCAAACTAGAAAATTCAGCCTTTAGTTTTATGTATTCTGAGTGAGAAGATGAATTAATTTAAAAATTATCCTGAAGTATCCATGTCACGGGTAAGTCTTTGCTCTCCTATGGAATTCTTGATATCATGGGAGGATACGTTGCTTCCATGGTACTGAACATTTATTTTGCTGGATTCTTCTCTGCATTGTATTTGTGGCACATTAATATCCCGTGCACTCTAGTGAGCCAAGTGAGGTATATTAGTCAGGTCATACAAGAGATTAAGTACTGTAATATTTTGTTATGCTGGAGGCAGCAGGTGTCTGTGGCAGATGTGATGATTTGGGGGGGTTTGTCTAAGAAAAGTTTACGGGTTAGGGATTTTGTAAATTTGTGTGATATGGAAAACTCTGTTGTATCAGAAGGCTGATCTTTGTGTTGCTACCACCTTTCACCCTCTGACTCGGACTAGCTAACGTTCCTAGGAGGAGCTGGCACAGGGCTGGCACTGATAATTAGTGGTGCCCTGCAATGCACACATGCTGAGCAATGGCAAGTCAAACTGGTTCATCACTGCATAACTCAGTTTGGCAATGCTGTCACCTGGCAAGGGACTGCTGTCATCAAACGAGGTGAATCAGAAACCGATCTGACGAAGCATGGAGAATTTACCCTCTTGAATCATGTTAAGACTCTATCGGCTCATACAGCTGAGGAACAGCCTGCAGGAGGAAATCCTTAAGACAGGGAAATCCCAGCACTGTTAAATGCACATGAACTACCAAGGACACCCAAGAGAGTGGATGAGACAAGAGGCTAGAGGCAAAAGCTGTTTAGTGAAGATGTTTGTCCTTGGAATTCAATTGAATCTTAAGAAAAAAAGGTAAACAAAACCCCAGGAAAATTATGTGTATGTAACTGCTAATTTTTGCATGTTTGGTTACACACCATATTTGTGTTCTTGAAGAGTTAGTACATAAACCCGAATGTTTGCTTCTCCCCTAAAACTCTGGGAAAGTGAAACTCTGTGAGGTCTGTTTGGACTCAGGAACAGGTAGTTTTTCTGTGGGTCTCACTTCTCATTAAACTGTATTGGGTGGAATATTATCCATTTTAGGATGGATTTGCAGGATAAACAGACTCTGGATAATGATCTGGATAATGATTGAACTAGATTTTGCCTTTCGGAGCAAAAGCAGTGAGAATGGAATGAGTGGAGCTGCCGTATGCGCAATGCACCAATGGATCCCTGCAGCAGCCCAGTGGAAGTGGAAGGAGCCCCTGGTCAGACAGCAGCTCGTCATTGCAAACTTGGCAAGGGCAACTTTCCATCAAATAAACACGAGCGAAAGAAGGATGCAAAATTGGGCTGTCATATTGTGAAGACTTTATTTTTGAATCTATATTTGCTCAGTAAACCCATGGAAACTGGCAATGCTTCAGAAACTTGAAGCAAGTGGATCAACTGGGTGCAAGGAGGAAACAAAAAGATCATGAAAGGACTTCCACAAGGTTGAGGATGTTTGCAACAGAACATCCCAAAAGCTGAGTGGAGGCCACAATGGGCAAATACAATACAATAGTGAAGGCCAATACAACGGGCAAAGAAGGAAGATGTGAGATGCTCTGAAAATGAGAATTTGAGGACTGAAATGGAGTTGTAACACCTGGGAATTGCACAGGAATATGAGTACTGTGCATATGGTATGACATAACTATACGCACATGACTGTATATGACAGGTGTAATGCAGAGCAATACTAGAAGATAAGAGACCCAGAATAAGCCTTGTATTAGTCTTAGGTGCAGAATGTTATGTGGAGTTGTGCAGCTGTTCAGATCTGCAGAAATTATATGAATTTATAAAATGGAGTTTTGAAGTTTGAAAAATAATCTCTAAATAAATGGGAGAGCGAATTCCTTTGCTGTTGATTCATGCCATAAATGCCAGAAAAGAGGACTTCTATGTGAAAACATGAAGTAAATAGTTTGTAGGCAAATGGGCTGCTGTGGTAAAGTGGCTTTGCCTCAGAAAGCAGAAGATATAATTGTATATTGAAAGAGAATTCCAGCAAAGAGTGGAAAAAGAAAAAAGCAGTCATCGACTGAATCTGATTTTGAAGTCCAGGTCAGGATGAATTTTAAATTTAAACTACCAGAGGGTCTCACTGGTTATGGATTCCTACTTGTTTCTAGAAGATCTTTGATCCACACAAACATTTTATGTGTTTTACAAAAGACAGCTATGACAAGCCCAAAAAAAGGGTCAGTCAGTAGATTTCATAGATCACCATTTATAAGACAGCCACAAAGTTCAAAGAGATGAAAATATCTTCCTTCAAAATAGGAAGTGGCCTAACTTCACCCTGTCCCTCAGCTTCCCTCAGCATTCCAGTTAAAAAGTCCCCAACGACCACAAACTCGATGCAGTCACTTAGTGATTTGTCATCACATAAAGAACTGTGTAAAATGCAGACAGGGTAAAGAGCACTGGCACAGAAGAGGTGATGCTTGTGTTACAGAAAAGGATACATGTAAGAGAAGAATGGTCCTTGTGCAGCCATATCTCATGGGATCATCAATGGATCATGGTTTTGCCTTGTTATGTTTTGGTTTTGATGTGTGTAAACCTTTGCTTGAGGCTGAAGTAGGCAATCAATATTTGCTGTCAGCAACCAAGTACTTAAAAATGGTTGGAAGTTTTTCCATAAAGGAGACAAGAGACTCTGAGAGTAATAAAATTTTTGACCAGATCTGATAAAGGCATTTGTGGAGATGGTTTTGAACCCACAGTTATTCCATGAGTTTACAAGGACTAGGCAGCCCACACGCCGCAGCATCTCATGGGATGGGGGCAGAGTTCACTGGGGCTTGTCTATCTTCAGAGTGAACCACTGTGATTTTGGGACTGAACATATCCCACTTCTTCTCATAAGTTACAAGGCTTTCCAGACTGTTCCCTCCTCATTCAGTTAAACAGATCTTTGCACCTTCTTTATAAATGAAACAGTCAATGCTCAGGAAACACTTGGCTTTTAGCAGCCAGCCGCGCTAGCCAAAGCTCCCTGCATGGCTCCAGGCACTAACTGCTCAGGGCAAACCAGAGCCCCTCCAAGGCTGTCGTGGTTAGGTTGGTTTGCTAAAGCTTGCTTCATGGCTGTGCTACTCCAAGGAATGCATTTCCTTGAATGCACTCCCAAAGTCCCTTCCCTAGGAGGAAAATATTTTCCCCAGACACATTAACACCCCTGAAATAAAATTGCCTGGTGTTCCCAGATCAACAGTGCAGCCTACTGGCCATTTCACTCTAATTAGCTCATTGAGTCTCCAGCAAAATTCAATCTCCAGCGGGAACCTCATCAGATCCATGCAGATGTGCTTGGTCTCAATACAACATGTTTTTACCAGCAGAGCCATAATACCCACCGAGGGTGGCTTAAATACCTTTGACTTGTGGCAGATCCCATATATATTCATAAAGAATTTGCAGTTGCTATAGCAAAATAAGTCATTTAAGCTGCCTTAAGTTATTTCTTGGAATTTCCTTTGATTTATTCATGGCTGGAGGATTTGCAATTCAGAGTTTTGGCAGCTTGTCAACAGTTTCTCTAAGGGAGAGATGCATTCCACAACCTTTAAATAGGCTGGGACCGTCTTGTCGGATGTGTTTCCTACATCTGACCACATTCCTTATGCCTGCAGTTAACTAAAATTTCTTGCAATTATTTCCACTTTCTAGGCAATTTAATTTTTTCCTTAGAGCTTGGGTTAAAAAAAAAAAAAAGTTATTTATCTTTAGTTGATATGAATACAGGAGCATATGTGACAGGTTTTAGAAAAAATAATATTTCTTAGTATACAACCAATGAAAGTGATTATTCTGTCATAATAATTCACTGTCTCTTGTTGTGGCTTAGGGTCAACACTCCTCTAGGTAAAACACTGTCTTTCTGGCAGTCCTTCAACAGTGTTTTTATCAAAAAATTATATAACCATAAAATAAATAATATGAGGCACAATGTTATTTTCAATGGAAATTATTTCATTCCTGAAATTTGGCTTCGGTTAAATGTAACTGTTCATACTGATCAGAAAACATACATAAAAAATATTTTAGCAGTGCTTATATTCACAACAGTGCCCTCCTCCATTAACCTAGGATTTCATTATGTTGATTCTCATTCATTGTTGTGTAAATAAGAATATAAATATATCTCAGTTCCTGTGCTTGCTTCTTGAAATATAATTTCACAGTGATTTATTTTTAGAAATAATAATTTGAAAAAACCTTAATAATAGTATTTTCAGAGATTCTAGCTCTGTGCTTAGGAATTATGAAGGATCTTGGTCAAGACAGTATCCTAAATCTCTTAAAACACCCCTTGCAAAAGCATGTTTATCTAAGCTAAGAGGTCCGTGACCCAGCCAAGCACTTAGCTGCTTATTTAGCTTTAAGCCTCTGCCCAAGTGGCTCACTGAGATATCTTCCCCCTCCTCTGAAGGGTGCTGGATGGAGCTGGGGGAGTAGCAGGCATAATTTTTTGAGTCGAGAAAGTTTAACACACCGTGGAGGAGGAGAAATGTGGGAGGCATATGAACTGATTTCAACTTATCAGCCTCAAAGAAATGAGGAATGAAGTCTAAAACTGTGCTGCTCCTTTCCCCTCCTAACGAAAGAGAGAGCATCGTGCTGCTCAAGAGATCTCCTTGCCTGCCAAGAGCACTCTCTGGGCTCATCTCAGCCAAGCCCCCATTTCTTCCTCTGTGTTGAGTACAAACACAGGCCATCCAGTTTATTTATTATTCAAAATTTATTATTTTCTTTCCATTAGTTTATCTGTTTATTATATTTTTTCCCCTGTGCAGACATACAGGAATTGAAATGGTGAAGTAACCTTTGGACTTGAAAATGTAGGGAGGCAAAATAGGCAGTTGGTATCACTGGAAATCACCCTGTAATTACAACCTGAAACACTTGTTATGATTGGGCTTTGGCTTGCAGAAGCTAGCATAACCCCCTAGGCTGAAAGATAAAGGTCTGCTGACGTTAAATGAGGGTTGCAAATTAATGTAATGAATGACTTTTAATAATAACCTTTTGGAGGTGGTTCGGTGTTGTTAGCAGTAAGTCATAGAATCATAGAATCATTAGGTTGGAAAAGACCTCCAAGATCATCATGTCCAACCTTTGACCAAACACCACCATGTCAACTAAACCATAGCACTCAGTGTCATGTTCAACTGCTTCTTGAACACCTCCAGGGATGGTGACTCCACAACCTTCCTGGGGAGCCCATTCCAATACCTCACCGCCCTTTCAGTGAAGGATCTTCCTGATGTTCAACCTGAACCTCCCCTAGAGCATGTTGAGGCCATTTTGTCTCATCCTGTCTCTGGTCGCCTGGGAGAAGAGACCAACACCCACCTGGCTACATGCTCCTTTCAGGCAGGTGTAGAGAGTGATAAGGTCTCCCCTGAGCTTCCTTTTACCCAGGCTTAACACCCCCAGCTCCCTCAGCCACTTCTCATAGGACTGACTCTCTAGACCTTTGACTGGTCTTGAGGAGGGTTTGCTGCACCAGCCTGAAGGACTGGGACAGGAACCATCAGGGAAAGTAAGTGGGAGTTTTCCTCAGTTTTTCAGAAAATCTCCATATTCTGTGTGTGGTTGCTGTCAGTTCTCTCATGACTCATAATTTCAGGAAGGTCTGAGCTTCCTTACTTTATCTCCAAAGATGTGAACAGAGTGACTTTAGCCAGTGTGGTATTGTTAGGTCAGACCTTATTAAGACATACCCTGAATCCTGAGGGTGATCCTATCTCATTCCTTCAACAGCCAGGGAGAAACACATGATGGTCAGCATCTGTGACTATGTTTCAGGGCCAAATAGATCTCTTTTAAAGTTCTTCTTCAGAAGAAGTGTCTTCCTCTGCCCAGACTCCAAAAGGCTGCAAAGGAAAATTATGGTAGAAACCAGGGAAAGCAGTAACAGAGAGCAGTAAAGAAGGAAGATCATGGAAAAGCAGAAAATAGTCTCTTCTGGGCGTGCTCAGGGCCCCTTTTAATTATTTGGCACTAGGCTTAAACTTAAGTATACCCGAGGCATTATATGCAAGAAGAGACTGGATGCTTTACTCTGCAAGGTGAGCAGTGTTTGTGGCTACAGTAAAGAGGGAAGGAAAAGTATAGCCCAGACTGAAGCAGTGGATAGAAAAACCCTCAGACATCCTCATTGCTCTGATTAGTATCTTGAGTCATTGCCTTTGAGGGAGGTGAGAGTTTCCTCAGTACGGTGGAATTAGATGAGCTCCTTTAATGAGGTTAGATACCAGAGGCATTGCGCAGTACCCTGAAGTTCCCTGAGGGAAAAAAAAAAGAAGTATACCTTTTCCCTGCTGAAAATTGAGGTCTAACTGGGGGTAATCAGTGTTAAAACAGAAGGCTTTGAGAGCTACTAAAGCTACCCTACCTATGGCAACTGGAAGTGGCAGCTAGAGACGGGAAGAGCTGTGGTGCCGTGTAGCTGCTCTGCTGCCCAGCAGATCTGCCTCTAGACCCTTTGCCACCCCTCGGGCTCAGGGTATGTCACTGAGAGGTCCCTGTCCTGCCTGTCGGAGGCTGGCCCTGCACCAGCTGCCGGGTGGCCAGAGGCAGTGGCCTGGCAGCGAGGCCTCCGCCACGGCCGGGCAAGGCACGGGAGGGAGGTAACACTAATGCAATCTGAAACCTCCCCCAGACAGCAAGGCGGGCAGGCGGAGGGGAATGAGGACACAGGCAAACAAAAAAAAACCAAAAAAAAACCAAAAAAAAAAAAGGGAAAGAAATCAGGCTGTCTCTTTATCTCCTTTCAACAGACATCTGTTACACAATGTGTGTCTTTCTGCTGCTTTATATAGCATGCGTTAAGTTTTCCTGCTTCCTGCAAGCACTGCTCGGGACAAGGCGTTGAGATGAAGCAGGCGTCTGCTGTGCTTCAGGAGTTCAACTCACTGAAGGAAAGGTGAAGGTGTAACCTACGCAAACCCCGTGGCCGCTGATCTCTGTCCTGTGACTAATGCAAAAACCCCCAGTCTGGCTGTTCCGGCTTGGAAGCCACTTGTGCCCGGGCTGGGTCCCAGGGGCCTTAGTGAGTTTCAACACCAGAGGCAGGGCTGGTTGCTCTAAATAGCACAGTCAGAGCTAAGAAAGCAGAGCTGTCCCCTTTGCAGCTAAACCTGTTGAGCACCCTCAATTACCCAGCTGAGCAAACAGGTTGTTGCCAACTTCAGGTGGCCACTGTGGAAGGTTGACCCCTAATCCAAAGCGTCATTTGTCAGACTGCTTCACTGAAAATCTTTCAAAAATATTCAACAGGAGTAATAGAAAAAGGTAAGATTGGAGATTTCACTTTGGCTAGAGTGACCTGACAGTACTCAGGTTGAATTTTGCTTTTTGGTTTTTTTATTTAATTCTGTCTCAAGAATTTGCAGCTCTTGGTATAATTTTTGTAATAGTTTGGGGTGTGTTTAGAAGCTTAAGAGTCTCTTCATTACCACCTTTTGCTTTTTGAAAGTGCCAGACTGATTTTTGCACAAAATACGTATTAATAGACTCTGGGCTGCTGTAGTGATAATAAAACAAAAATGCAATGCAGCTAGCACCCTGCTGCAGAGGAGCAGTGAATCCAGTCACCAAACCTTCCTAACCCAAACCAAAGGGGCTCTCAGGAGCCGTCTCCTGCTCCTGCCTGCAGCAGAGCTCAAAACAGCAGCAGATGTCCCAAGGGTAACCGTCCCAGCTGAAGCTGCAAAGAAATTTAGCCAAGGGACCCTAACCAAAGAGCTGAGATCCAAATTTAGTTTTGGACATTTTGAAAGCACAGAGTGAAGTGTTTGGGTTTGGAGTTCTTGGTATCTGCAAAGATAAAGAAGTTCAAATCTCAGTAAAGTTCCTGGCAATGAGAGGGAAAGCTGGTCCTGGGATAGCAAGCATGGAGGCACCACAACTTCCACTAAAAACACCTCTAAGCTACTTCAGCTTTTCTTTGGTGAAGCAAACCTTTCTCTGGTCCCTTTAATGCATTCATCGCCCCTACTACCTTCCAAGATAATAGCTATGAATGCCTCCTTTGTTATAAGACGAATGCTACCCTGTGTGTGTGGGAGGTGGGTGTTACGATAGGCATCATACAGCCGTATTCTGGTATTTTAATAAATGAGCTTCTGCTGGAAGTGACATTACTTGAGTGTAAAACCAGGCATATCTGTCTCCTTAGTAAGATACAGGGTATTTTGTGGGGGTGTGAAGTAATTTTCTTTGAATAATTGAATTAATTAATTACAAGTTACATAAATGTGCAAGGCTCCAATTGCCCATAGTATCTGTGTACCATTCACAGAACTCAATGCAATGTTTTCTTCTGATTACATGAACACTCTATTCTGAATTTGCCAAACAACCTTCCTTTCTCCTTTTTTATAGTTCCCTGAGAACTACTTCTGTAACACCCATGAGATGTGAAGAACAACCAGAGACCTCCTACAGGGAACAATCTGCCACCAGAAGAGCTGTGCATTTTACTGATTTTTTGGCTCAGATGCCAACTCACACCCTCATTCTAAGACAAAAAAAAACTTTTAAAAATTGTAAAAACTTTGTTTCTTGGTGAAGCAAAATCTCAGAACATCTAAAAGTGTTCAAAAGATTTTGAGTGAGGTTCTTGCAGACCAAAAAAAGAAATGCTAGATTCATAAAAGCTAAAGTGGGAGGATATATTACCCAGTAACCTTGATTATGCATCAAGCTTTAGAAGAACTAGTTCAGTTTCCCTCTCTGAAGAGACCTGAGAGCAACAGGACAGTGTTTTCACCAGCAGGCTGCAAGCTGGTTGTGCATGTGCAAGGCTTGGAGAACTGCTCCTTGGTCTCTCCTGGTGAGACAGCCACTCTGTGTGCAGCATTTTACATTCACTGCCACACGCTCTAGAAGCCAGACAGCCACTTCCCAGAAGTGTGAATCATTTTCACATTTGTCTTCTGTCTCAGCTCCTGTTAAAATTTTTATTCCAAGTAGAACAGCTTTAAATGGAATACCTAAGGAGACTGAACAATGGGATAGGGATTAGTAGGACATTCATCTACAAGGTCAATCTGCCTATAAAGGATGCACCAGAGCTTTGAGTGGCCACCCAATGCTCCCCAGCAGTGTTGGAGCCATTAGGCAACCCTGTGCCATAGGCAGCACCTTCAAGCACCTCCAGGTACTGGGTACTGAGAACAAGAGTGAGAATAATGCCCAGGGGACTGCAGCAGTTGCCTGGGAAGTGCAGGCACACTGCAGAGCGTGCAGGGCTGAAGCTTGACATCTTGTACTGTCCAAGGTTTCAGTCACCATAATAACTTGGGAATGTGGTGCAGCTGAACAGAACAGTCCGTGGTTGTGGACAAACGTGTCTGAGGTGGGAGCTGGGGTGCCACTATACCTTTTCCATTCCTGCTTTTTCTTCCAAAGGCTTGCAACAGGATCATATCAGGATTAAGCAAAGCTGGCTACTTTTGTTTGAGGGCTCTTCAGATGAACTCTGGGAACCCAAACAAGAAACTTGTTAAGGTTAATTGAGGAAAGTGAGAAATTGCCAAGTACATTGATGACGGGAAGCACTACACTCTTCCTTTCTTCTACTCTTTAGCTGTGTAGAATAAGTGCAGTAGGAGTGAAATAAAAGTTTGCAATACCAAGCTGTGTATCAATCAATTTTTGCTGCTCTCTGGGCTGTAGAAATAGTAATGATTTAGCTTTAACTACTCATTTTTTTTCATCTTCGAGTTCTTTTTCTGAAATTCTTTTCATTCTGCTGCTCTTTGTTTAAAAGCACTGAATTTTTCCAAGATCCTCTGGAAATTTCCAAGATGTAGTGTTTTGCTTTGGGCTTCAGTGATGCCACTTGTGACAGTGTTTAGATTTTTATTTCAATTGCACCTCTGAGTCACAGAGCTGCATTTCTTCCTTCATTTCTTTCCCTTTAGGAAAATGTTTCAAATTCCTCCCGCTAAGAGTGCTTTGGCAATATTAAGAGCTAAAATCTTAACAATTAATGGAGCTGTTTCAGTGTCTCTACTAGGAAACTTATATTCACTGGTTTTGATTATGATTTGGAAATAAGCAGGTATGAATGTGCAATGCTGTTTGCTTGTGACTTTGCCTTTTGGCATATTTTTAAATCATAATGTCCCTGGTGCTGGCTGTCTGAGAACAGTGCAATTTCATCCCTTCAGGTGGTTCTGATGATACCAAATGTCACTCAGTTGCCTTACAAAGTCAGTGAAATGTGGAATAAACCAGTCAGTAGCCTGGGGAAGTACCCCTTTCTGTGTGGCTTCGCGTTCCTTGGCAATTTTATACGCCTGCATACATTATCCTTGTAAGTGTGATCTGATGTGTAGGTGGTCTCTATTTCTGACACATTACATTTATCTGCATCTCTGGAGAAGCTTAAAAAGTCAAGCCTTTTTTACAGTCAGAATATTACCATGAATATGATGTATTCTGGGGACTGCATTCTGCATCCCAAGCATTCAACTAATCAGAGCTGCAGCTCCAGCTGGCCGTATTTTGCCAGTGAAATAGAGTGGAGCTATATAGGGAGAACACGTGAAGGCATGCAGTAAATTTTTATGAGCCTGAGAATGGAATGACCACATTGCTCAAGACTCAGCAGCAGAGAGCTACGAAAGGCTTAACCAAATAAGTGGCAATTGGAACTTTATGGTGTTTCACATTGTCACGTGTTTGTGCCCTGTGTGTAGTTTTTATCTCTTGTTTACACCTGCAGTGGTGAAACTGAGGACAGTACATGTTGTTGTACAGTCACCCAAAAGGCATGGTTTCATTTAGGTTGTTCATGGGTCTTAATTGAAGATACTTGGAGGTTTTATATGTTATTTTGAAACACAGGGAGGTATGTAGCCAGGAGGGACCTGTATGGTAATATTGCCTTCTGCCTTTCGTGATGCACAGTGCACAAGTACTGCCAGTGCTGTAGTCTACAGCTCCTCATAGGAGCTCTTATCCTCCAGTCAGTATACTTTGTAGATGCCATGGAAACTGAAATGTATCTGTGGCGCTTACCACTGTATAACAAGAGATGAAATACAGATGTTTGTAATGGCCAGAGGGTATATTTTTTGGACATCTCCTTGAACTAAAGCTAGGTTTAAACATACTTTTGAGCTTTGTGGCCGACCCTAAACTTCCTTGGTTTCAACCTGCTTTCAGGGGTTTTTTTTGTATTTCTTTTTCTACTCCTGCTAGAGGTGGTCTCTCTGGTTCTCCTGGTATCCTGGCAAGGGCCATGGAGGGTCAGGACAGGCAGAGAGGAAGGGGGAGGGTGCCAGCTCAGTACATAAGGGAGAAGGAAAAATCACCTCAGTAAGGACATGAGAGCAGACGGCAGGGCAAGACAGAGTTAAATAGCTGGGACTGCAGAATCAGATTTTAAAAATACAGTTAATAGTCTTGAGACCTAACTTTTGAATCCCAAGCTGAAAAACTCCTGAGTTACTCACCCTCATTCACATAATGGGAAAATCTTCCACTTTGAAAAGTCATTCCTCTGCCATTAATACCAGGCATCTCCCTCCCCGTTTCTGGCCTTAACACATTCACCAGTGCAACCCTGGAATCCTGCAAGATGTTACTTTAGAGATAAGCCTGTCCCCAGGGAATCATAGAAAACAGAGATGGAAAACACCTCGAGAGATAATCTACCCCCTGTTGTTGCCCCAGGCAGTGAAAGGCCAATTACATATATGGGCTGGGGCATGGGGAGATGGGTGCATGGGCAGGGTTTATTTGCTGGAAAGCTGTTAAGTAACATGCTGGGAGAACGGTGAGGTAATGGGAATGGCGTTGCATCCAGGCAGTATTGGAAACTGCCAGGTAGAAATGAGGTACTTTGTGGTCACCGTGGAATCACACAGATTAATGACTACGCTCTAAGTGTTCTCATCCACATGATTTAGGGCCATGTAGGCATCGTGAATTGACTAGGATGTTCTTCATTGCACATCTGTATCCATGGTGGGATAGGAGTAAGGGTTAGGAGGGCTGCAGCAGGACTGTAGCTGCATATGCTGTGCTGTTAGTGCAATCCCAGTGTTGAGAAATGCTGCCCTTCCCAGTGAGAGCACTGATGGATCCAGCTTGGGTGTTCCATAGGGTCAATAATTTGCAGTAATCAGCTCAGGAGTTGAGCAAGGTAAGAATCAAACTGACCTCTTAGAGAATCTTGATTATTTCAGACATCAAAAGTGGTCTGCAGAGCTGAAAATGTGTTTTTAGACATAGGGTGCCAAGTTCCTGCCCTGTAAATTGCAAAATTTCGATGTGCTGTTTTTTCTCCATGTAGAGTAACAGGGAAATGAGGAGAACTAATGGGAAACCCGAGACTTAACTGAGTAAGGTACAGAGCTAGGGTGTATAAAAGTGCTGAAAGCCCATATGGGAAAGTCGAGAGGGAAAGTCACCAAGGATACTGAAGAGCTCCCAGTCTGTTGGAATGGAAAAGTCACAAAAGAACCCCTCCAAGAAGAACTTCCGCATTTATCCGGATACAATTCTGCCAAGTGATTAAATGAATAGATAAATATTTCTGCAGAGCACAAGGAAAAGAGATTGCAAGACTCGGAACAGCAGCGTCATTCACCATCGGACAGTGGTGGGGGTGGCGAAACTTGGTCCTTCCATGCCACCTAGTGTAGGAAGCTGAGCAGCTCCCTGCTCTTGGCAGCAGCTCCACGACCTGCGCATCCGGCCAGGCTGGGCTCCACAAGCAAGGGTGATTAAGCAGGAAATTAAGTGAGGATCAGAAGTCTGCCACCATATAAACCACCTCACCAACGCGGGTAAAAACCTGCTTCCAGTACCACAGCAGTAAGTGATGCTTGTTGCTTGGCTGGGTTTGCATTGTGGCACACTCAAAGTTTTAGAGAGAACTGTGTAGCTTGTATTTTTATATGTTTTAACTGAAAAAGAGGAAGGTTACCTAACTTGCAGCTCTTGACACACTAGAAAGAAGAAGATAGCATGGGATGTTTGCATTCTGACACTTAATAAAGTGGTTTGAGTCTTCATTTCTGTGACTAAAACCGTACATTGGGTAAGCCAATATTGGGTAAAGTTGGATGGTTGGTTTTGTTTTCTGATTTGTTGTGTTTGCTTGTTTGTTTCCAAGAGGATAGAGAAATATCTGGCTTGTGGCTGATTTTTGTAAGGAGAAAAAATGATTTGTTTCCATTAGTACTTGCTCCAAAGCATGCCAGTAGATAAAAAGGGCCCAAAGTTGTGGTGAGCTGTCTAATTTCTAAACATCCATATGCTTCAGATGAGTGGTTAGGAATACTTTTCTCTAGTGCCAGTTACTGGTGTAACTAATGGACTAAAGGCTAAACCAAGGACTCTTGACCTTACTTCGAAACATTCAGTGCTGGCTTCTCTTTGACACAGAAAAGCATATTAGGTGGCAGAAAATTTTGATAGCCTTTGATGCTCCCAGAAAATCTATACCATCTCATTAGACTTGTTCAAAGCTGCTTCTTAACAGATTGCAATGTCAGTCCAGGATGTTACCAATCCCAGAATAACCAGATAGCTATATATATACATATATTTCACCCCACACCCACGGACAAGGGCACCTGTACACTGGCAGATTGTCCTACGCATAAGATGTGAAGTGTGTTTATAAGCAAGTTTTGAGAGTCAGAGTTGCTAGCCTTGATATATAAAGAATGAATGATCTCAGCAGAATTTAAAAAAAAGACAGTTACCCTGAATAACTGTGCTGGAGCCTGCATCAAGCATAGGAAGAGGTAGTTCATGTTTAATTTTGGGCATAATAAATATCGCATTTTTTTCTCAGCTTTCTAATTTTTCTTTTATCACTTTGTTTATCCCCTCCAGACAAATAGCTGTTTGAATCATCCAGTCACTATCTTGCTGGAGTTGATAAATACTATTGCCTCCAAACAGAAGTGATCCAGGCTTAAGGGGAGATCTGTGCCCTTCCTCCACCCTGATTCCTGCTAGATGCCCTCACCTGTGTGCAGGCTTCTGTGTTCCCACATGCCTTTACTGTGGTGCAAGCAAGGTTTTATGTGGTGTGTAAACAAGGAAATCCCTAGAAGAAAAAGAACACTTCAGAAGTTTGGCTTGCATGGTGGCAAAATGATTACATGTAACTACTGCACTAATAAGGGCCGCGCGTCTACGTTGTGTGCTGAGAAACGGGTGAAACACAGCTCAGGGGAGGAAGAGATGGAATGTCACCGTATGCTTTCCATTTGCACCCACGTTAAAAAAAAAGAAAAAAAAAAAAGATAGTGTTTCTACACTTTCCAAGGCAATGTGATGTATGTGTCTGCTTCCATTATTAAAAATAGATTAAAATAATTTAAAATATGTTTCAGGATTAAAAAAAAAGAGGTGAATGTTGGCCATTTTGAGTCATCAGCCAAACTCTTGGCCTTCCTGTTTTTTCCTTTGCTTGGAACTCCCACATATCTCTAGTTAATAGAACCCCCAAAGATGAGTGATGTTTAAATATTTAAAATCCTTATTTTTCAACATTTTTCTAGTCTGATTATTGATCCCACAATGTTTAGTATCCAGGAAGCAATCCTAAGTTCCTGAAATGAAAACCACCTTCCAAAAGCCAGGCTTTTAAAAGATGAGTCATTGGCAGGCACTTGAGCGTTTTTTGGCACTTAGCTTAAAAGTAAGAGGTTTTGAGGACAGTTTCTGCATGTGAGAAAGTAAAGCAAAAATAAAATCAAATCAAAAAGTGCTTGGCATGCAGCCTGTCAACTTTCAGAGAAGAGTGTGATAAAATCACAGTGTCCTGGCTGAAAGTAGGGGCAGTCTCGTATTTGATGTTTAACTCTTTCCTGAATGGCCTGTAATTACCATCCTGTATTTCTCTGAAGCCAGGGCTACATTTCTCTTTCTCAGAATGTGTATTTTTGCTGCTGAAACTCTGGGGTCTATGAGGGCTTTGGTTTGCTCGAGGAGGTGGGGAAGGCAGAGGGAGCTGTGGAACTAGGTTCTCAGCTTCCTCATTAGCTCCCTGCAGAAGCTACTAATCCCTACTAGGACTGCTGTCCTTGAGGCAAATGCCAGATTGGTGGAAGGTATTTCATAACTGATGCACCTGGGTCTTGCCCTTCCTCTTTGTTCCCCTGGGCAAAACCCGGAGCAAGGAAAGAAAGGGTGGGCTAACTGATATGACTGTCCACTTTGAGGGAGGTCTGCCGGTTCAGGTCAGCAAAGATTAACATCAAATAGAGGGAGAACAGAGAAGGCAGAAGCTGGGGTATATACCTTCCTGCACTGAACAAAATCCTAACAGAAATGAGTGCATTATCAGAATGGTTTACGGTATCTATTAACCCTTGGAGATGGAAAACCTATTGTCACATGCATTGAGGACCTGTACCACAGAGGCCAGTGCTGCAAATTCTTGAGTCTCTTGCCAGGTCGATAGCACAGTTGTGTGTTCCTTTGTTCCTGCCATGAGTGAATGGGCAGTCATTTCAGTGAATCAAGAGAATTGAGGGTTGATAATTAAGGTGTTTTTTACATTCCTTACACATTTTCTCATGCTACTCTAAATTTGCAGCTTCCCATTTTCAGCTTGTCCCTCCATGATATTCTGCAATAGCTAAGCTTTATTCGGTTTGTTTCAGGCTTTATAATTGGATATATAATGCCTCTGTTGCAGTGGTTGTGGAAGATGATGATGACTGTCTCACAATTTGCATTCCAGGTATCTCCTTGATTAACTGCAGAATGACAAGGGCTGGAGGTGTGCACCTATGTGAACACTTGGACACATGAAACCGTGTATCAGGAAACAGGTTGATAGAGTTCCCCTAGACTCAGGAAACATTTTTAAAGCAGACTGTACAACCAGCCAACCTGGAACAGCCATGGGTTAGCAGTAGCATCACCTCCTGTTACATGACTCTCATGTCAGTAGTGCATAACCTCTCACAATGTGCTCATTCCCAATGCCAAGTGAAAAACTGGCATTGCCCATGAAAACCAATGAAGTTACAGGTTTGGGGGAAGAAATACTCTGTTTGCCTTATCATTACAGACCTCCGCCATTCAAGCAAGTGCTTTGAAAACCACAGCTGCAGGAAGCAGGTGTGAGCCTCTCAGTGCCTGTGGCTGCTCACATCGTGGCTGCCGAGTGCAGCCGGAAAAGGCCTCGCCTGCAGTTGAGCAAAGAAACTGGGCTTTCCTCTGGAAGGCGACTTCCCACGGCTCCCTGCCAAGGAGGCTGCACTGAATAACCCTGAGCACTGGCCCTTTGCCCCTGTATTCCCCTGCTGTAGTCAGTCCGGGCAGTAGGACAGGAGGGAGCCGTGTGATTTAAGTAGAGAGGAAGGGAGCAGATAAGGACACAGAGTAATGAAATGACTTGGAGTCAGGGGAAGTGGGAAGCTGACCTAAGGACTGAGGAATGTCATTGGGGACGGAGGGGTGGGGATGAGATGTGGACTTGGCAAAGAAACTGGGAGAGGAAGCCAGGAAGAGAGGGTGTGGAGAGGCTGAGATTAGATGGGGACCGGAGAGAAAGTCTTATTCTGGGGTTGCGCTTGTCTCAGGTTTGGGAAGACGACAGGGTTCAGAAACCCCACAAGTGGATCATGGCATTGGTCAGGAAAGGGGTCAAGAAACAGAGCAGGAGGAAAAAGATGAAGGGCATTGTACTGGGATGGAACAGAGACAGAAAACCATGCACATGCCCAAGTGTGCTCTAGCCTCCAGAGCTGGAATGAGACCCAAGAGGGCTGTGTATTGACCCCACCACTATCTGCAAATACTTTTTAGACCTGTTCTTTGAGAGAAGATTCAAGAGCATGCTTTCAGCTTCTTTCAGGAGTTTTTTGAGAATTTTACTGAAACAGTGTGGAATAACTTAGCTAGGTAGGGTGAAAAGTGAAGTCGGGAAGGTGAGCCATGATATATGCAAACAAATTTGTGTATTTTTATTTCTGCTTTGTCACAATGTATTTTTGAGTAAAAATCACATTTTATGGCCAAAGAGTTTGTCATCAATTCCTTAATCTGCCATGCAATTAATCCATTATTCTATACATTTCAGCAAATATTTGAGTAGAATAATTTTAGAAAGATATAATATAGAAAAAAACCCAAATGTGTTCTCTTGCTTTATCTTATCATTTTTTACCATTCTTAAATAATTTTTAAATTGTAGGAGATATGTTTCTCTTATTGAAATTTCTGGCAGCTGGCACAGATAAAAACAGTCGATCATTACATGCTTCAATATTTCCATGCATTTCACGATGATAAAATGTAGTAGGTTCTGTGATTTCTAAATCCTTTTGTCAGGGAAAGAAAGGAAAAGTGATCCAAAGTTGTCTTACCACAAGTGTATTTAGCTATGTAATGCAGTATATGAACTTGCTAGTCATGTGGAAGCAAATATATCTCCTCAGTTTCTAGTTAATTTGAAGCAACAAGAGAGTTCAGGCAAAGGAATGGTCTGCCACAATTAACATTGCTAGTATGAAGTTTGCATCTAATTGCAAAATTAAAAGTATTTTACTACAAAACAGTTTTTACATTTTTCCCATACTCCTGATGCAGCTTCAGTGCAGTCAAAAATAATCATGAGCCAATTAATTCTTTTTCTTCAGTTTTATTTCAGGAGTGTAATTAAGTGCAGTGTTTGGGTGAGATAAGAAGGACAAAACTTTTAACTTTGATTTATTGTTAGGTTTTTTTCTCAGCTTTGTATTAGTGTAAATTCTGCACTGGAAGCAAGTATGATCAACCTGTTGGGGATGGATTGGTGCATTCAGCCTCCCTTACATTTATGTGATAAACAAATGAAAAAAGGTGTGTCCATAAAATGAGACTCTGCTTCTGTCACTCATGGTGAGGCCCTGCACAGTCACCCCCTATGCTTCATTGCCTGAACTGGGAGCTAAGGAAAATTTTTGGTCCCATGCAATGCCACACTAATCTGGGATCCTTCAGCTGGCTTCAAACCTGGAAGTCACATAGATGTGCCTAAATTGTACTAACAAAACTGTGTGGATTGGTAGGACTTCAGCGAGATTTTTGGTACTACACTTTGCTAGGTACTTCTATTGACTTACCTGGAAGTTGCTTCAGTATTTCTAACATTGCCTAGTGCAGAGAAATGGAAAATATGATGGCATCTGTTAATTAATTCCACATTGAAATGCAAGCACATGAGAAGACTTAACATTCTCAGCCTCTGGTGAGAGAGCACAGAATACTGATACACTTGCTCCTTTCTGACTGTGCATTAGAGATGACCTTTGGAATATAGCCTTGAGTCTTCTTCTTTTTTCCTTTTTTTTTAAATACAATGCAACGTTGCCAAAAGCTGTTTAATGAAAGTAAAATCTTTTCCAGAACAGGTACCATATGAACAGCCCCTTTTCCTTTCTGCTCTTCATATTTTTACCACATGTATTAGCAGCACAGTTTTTAAGGTTCTCATCCAGAAAAGTACTTGAGCAGGTGCTTAATTTTAAGCATATGCTTAAATGTTTTTCTCTCTTAAACCCTTATTCTTGGCTTCCACTAGGACTGCTGAAAAGGGTGACAAATGTATGGAAGTTTCTGTGATGTAGAAAGCCGTCTATTAGTAACTCCAGAGAAACCACCAAGTGATTCCACATGGACCACCAAGCCGTCTTCAGAGTGTAATGATTTTCATTTGCTCTGTCAGTCCAGGGTAGACTCAGGATGAAAAGTTATGTATTATTTTTCCAGCTCCCCGAGCTATTCAATCCTTCTTCCATCATTTGTTTAATACATTCCTCATATGCTACTCTAGTCTCCTGACACCCAGGCTGTTCCTGGGAACAGCTGAATTCCCACATGAGGAGAAAAACATTTTCATATGTTTTTGGGTATTTCAAAAGTGTTATTTTATTTAATAGATTTAAAATATTTAAGTCCCCACCCCTCAACCCCCCCTTTGGTATGCTTTTAGTGGGTGTCCCAAGAGACTGTGAAGCAGAACTGAGAAAAACTACAACAGTACAGAAAAGCATGCTTTTCATAGGAGTTCAAGGTAACATGTAGTCAAGAAATACATTGCAAATAAACTGAACTTAGTTTCCTCTCAGAAGGAGATCAACTCTTCACCTCTTCACCTTTCCTGTTTTACTTTTAAGAGCTAATAAAAAATACAGACCCTGACTCTCCTCTTGCATCAATTTTAGATTGGCAATGTCAGGGTTATAGTACTCTATTAGCTACAGAACTCCATTAAAATGTCGGCACTACATCAAGAAGGAGAACCACGTCCATATTATCTGAAGAATTCTGTCCTACTAGCATTTTGGGAGCCCCTTCAATGTGCGGATTAGAGGTATCTCTTTAACACACAACTGTTACTACTGCAGGAAACTGAAATGGGAACAGAAGACAATGGGCTAAATTCTAAAACTACATGGGGAAAATAGGAGAAGAAAAGAAGGTAAACTCACAAAGTCAGTTTGTGTTCCTAGTCATACCCCTTTATCTTGCTGAAGGTTCTGAAATTGCAGAGGACAGACACCAGTTACTCTCTGAAGCTCTAAACAAATAACATTTTTGGAGTGAAATACTGGCACAGATGAAGGCAGTGGGAGTTATCTCTTGCCTCTTGTGTGAGAGGATATGTGCAAAGTGTAGATGCTATGGGTCTCATTTGAAGAGAAATGCTCTTATTCTTGCCCATCCCAATCAGGTAAAACCACCACAGTCTAGTAACTGATAGATCCCTGGAACAGCAGTGTTACTCAGCAGCCACAGTGTTCCACAGCTGGGAAGCCCCAGGAGACAGTGGAGTAACCCAACATGCATTGTGGAGTACAAAAGTAACACAGACCATTGAAATAAATGATGTTTTTAATAGGAACAGTATGGAATCATGTGGTGTTCACTAACTTACGCTCCTTGGGATTTCAGCATTCTGCATATCTGGGGAATGCAGTGTGGTGACCCCCAGCATCTAGTTTCCAAAAAGAGTGGAAAACTCTGCAAATTAGAGAAAACGTGACAGAGCCAGAACTCTGCTTTGCATATTTCCTCCCTCTCTCCTCCTATCTATGTCACTAAGTGTTTCCTATTAACACTTCTCCTTTCTCCTATGCAGTGCCAGAACCTGAATGAGTCACTGCTGGAGAAGGGCTTGTTTGATGGCAAAGGCGAAGCAGCAGCATTACTAACAGTTTCAAAACAATAGGGAATACTCGAATGTACAAAAAAGGAAGCACTAAACTTTTGCCGTGCTAGACTGTCACTGGCTTACTGTCAACTCATTAGGCAGCATCCTGAGCAATGACGAAGGAATATATTTGAAAATACATTTGGGACTGTTTTGCAAGCATCAGATCATTTACACTCGATGTGAGCTTTCCCCTTCTTTCCTACTGGGTTATTGTGCTAAGAGTATTTGTAGTTAAGACTGTTGATTACCCCAGCCAGAAAACAGCATTTTCTTTTGGTGAGTAGTTCTGAGGTTTTGAAATTTGGTCTTGGTCCACATGTGGTTGAATGAAAATTGGAATTTCAGAGGTTTTTTCAGGAGTAACAAACTGCTAAGAGAAGAATCAGGAGAGAGAAAACAGCAAAAAGATGAATCTGGCATTAACCTGACATATGGGAAAACAGCAGCTGGTACATCTCCTGGTAAGGTGAGGACCTTCTAAATCACACTTTCAGCTATTCTGCATTCTTCTGTGATAGGCTGTAGGAAATCTTTCAGATTCACAAAACATTCTGTGTTTGGCAGAATGTCAATTCTGGAAATAAAAATATCTCTGAAAATACTTGGATTAGCTGTATTGAGAACCCGAGAGCCAACTTTAAGAGATTAGACCTGGAGAAATGGAAAGTTAAAAGATCTTCAAATCCTAATCTTACATTCCCTTTAGAAGAAGCTGCCTCTAAATAACATTGATTTGACAATAAATAATTTCATGAGAAAGTGTTAGCAGCACCAACATTTTACTCTAGGAAGCATGAACACAGTATCCCAAGACTGTCTACAATGAAAAATGTGAGCCTGGTCTCCACACAGAGTCTCTCATTACCAAATTGGTATTTTTCCATCTGACCAGTCATGAGGCTTTAGAAAAAGCCATAGGCACACCCTGGACAATAGCTGTTGCAAAAAGTTTCATATACTGGAGAACGAAAGAGAAGCAGGTCAAATTAAAAATCATAATTTGGGATTCTGTCAAATCCTGCTTTCCCTTTTCAGTAGATGATCAGACTTCTACTACTATGGTCACATCTAAATTTTATAAACTGTCTCAAAAAGCTGAGAAACTTCAAAAATTTCAACTGACATTTAGAATAAATTGCCAAAAAAGGAAATTGAAGCATGAAGCATATATATCTTAAGAATCACCTTGGTTTATTTATGAACTAAATATGAGATGAGGGATACCGTGAAAAGCAAGAAAGGATAAGAGAAATTTAGCAAAGGAAGGATAGATGTACCAAGATAGCTGGCCTTTTTTCCTGTTCTTAAACAGTTCTGTGCTTTAATCGTGACCTAGAAACAACATATGCTTCACTCAAGATCATAAACACCTTCCCTACATGGCCTAATTCTATAAAACTGTAGTTTTCCACAATATCTTCTAATTCCAAACAGATGCAGTATCAATTCCAGGTGTAGCAAGATACCATATTTGAAGAAAAAAACAATCTCTTCAGGAATATTTAGGAACATTTCAGGTATAGTGATCCAAAAGTGGCCTACACAGGCTTGATCCTGAATCCTTTGCACCCTTTGCATCCTTTGAACCCTTTGCACCCTTTACATCCTGATCCTGGCCCGAAGTGGTGGGTCATTGCTGGGTTGGGTCCAGAAGCTGCTGTGCTAGTGCAGCACTGCACTGTCAGAGGGGGACTGGGCCTGGCCTCCACAGATATCCTGCTTGCTTCTGCTGTGGGCTCAGCTGGCATCAATTCAGGGCTCTATATGTTGTGTATTATTGTGCTGGGTAGACTTGAACAGTCCTCTAGGACCATGTCTGCTGGTTTAATTTAAAGAAAAATTTGAATTGTGAATGTATCCCAGAAGTGCAACTTTTAGTGTCTGCTGGCATCCACTTCTGGTCCTGGAAGACAGAAGTATTTCTGGCCCCAGTTAAAGGAACAGTATTAAAAATTGGCTTTTATGCATAGAAAGAGACTTAGACATTGAAACAGGCTTTTGAAAAAGCTTCTTTGTGCTTGTGTATAAATGGGGAGTTTCTAGGGCAGGGAAAGAACAAAAGGGTAATCCTGTGGCTCTCATCTTCAGGCTTCTCATGTCTGAGGCATGTAAGAAGGAGGTGGTGGCTGTCACCATGGCTCTGCAGTGTTTGGGACAAAAAGGCTGGTAGAGATGGGCTGGTACTTCTCTGACAGAGGTTACAAAGTCCCCTTTCTTTTCCAAGCAGAGATCTTATCTGGAGAGGTCTAACAAGAGCATGAAGACATTTTCTGCTTTGTTCTCCTCAATTCTGAGTGACACACAGAAGTGTACCACATCATCTCTTTTACTTTGGGTAATTTTAGAGGCTTATATAATTTATTTATAGAATTTTTATCTCAGAGCTTCAAAGGTCGTAATAACTGTCAGAAAGTTTCTTGCTGTTATAACCGATGTGTTGATACCATTGCAAATCCCTTCTGCACACAAGCCCCTTAATGCGAGCAAAGTGACATTTTTAATTGAAATTAGTGGGCTCACGGGGGAACATTAGCTACAGTTTATTAGCTCAGCTCCCCAGTTGCTAATTCAATCTCCCTGCATGGCAAGGAAGTCACTGTGTAGTACAGGTGTTATTGCACAGTGTGCTCTCCCTCCAGCCAGGCAAGAGCATTAACTGCAAGGCAGGTGTCTTGTTCTGCAAAAGAGGTATGAACGTGGCAAGTGCCAACCAGCACACCAGTATGAGTTGTAAGTGATAGGTTTAAGATGTTAGTTCTGTGCAAAGGATTCAACCAAAATTACCCTTTTGTGTACAGGAGATGCTTAGTGGATGGCCTTCTCCAAAGCTTTGAGATACTTAGTTTGAAACACCTATGACTCTTCCATTTTTGATTTATACATTTGTGTTTAAAAGTATCTTTAACACCTCTTCAACCTATCCGTGTTTTTGTTGCCTCTGAAAAGCAAGTGCCGTGCACCAGCAGTAATCCCACTAGGGACAGACCCAGCAGCCTGCTGGCTCTTCTGCACAGTTCTGGAGCAGATGTGGCAGAGAGATGTTGAGATTGACTGTGTGGGTAACAGAGCTTTCACTAGTCCCAGCTCTCAAAGGCTGAGGGCCTGTTTCTGTCGCAAAATTCAAATGAGCAAGCTGATCTGAATCAGAGTCCAGGTCTCCCTTGTTTACCCTTTTTGAAAGTCAGGTAGGCAACTTCTAGCTCAGGCCATGTTCAGATATACTAAATTCCACCAGCAGGGTTGCCTGGTGCTTTCTACTGATGGAACCTAGGTACCTCCCTTTATGGTGTTTGTGCAGTTTCCTTGACACATACCTCTGTGGTTCTTGGCTTTTTCAACAGACTGGAGATATGTTATTAGATGGTATTTAATTCTTCCTAGGACAGGTTTGAGAGTGGTGACATTGGGAAGTACAGAGTCCTTGCTGTGGTGTAAATTCCCCTTAGTTCACCCTCTATAATTCTCTGCCCTGAATTTTAAAGGCGCAGTACTGAAAATCTGGCTAAAAATCTCCAATACAGAGCAAAAAGAAGGACTTGTTGACTGGTGGCTTTATGGAGGCTGAGATAAAAGGTAATTTTCTGGCTACCCTGACAGGGAAGTCCTGCTTAGGTTGTAAGACTACAATTCCACCTGTTTTCTGCAAGTTGCTTGTTAAAGGGCTTTCAACTCAAGTTCTGTTCTGGAGAAATGAACAACAGAGTATTTTATACCTGGAAAATTGAATGGGTTGATGGTCGTAACCGAATGAGTTTCCCATATTTTTCATCCAGAAAGCTTTTCCCAGTTTTGTGCTTTAAATAAGCACCAGGAGAATACTTGGAATGGAGTAAGGTTTCAGTATAGACAGCTTTGCAAAGACTGAGTAAAACTAGTTTTCCATCAGAGTGTGGAAGGTGGTGCAAAGAAGGGCATTGCTGGGTCAGAGGGTTACCAGCTGAGCAGCAAGATGTGAGATGTGAAACTGAACAAGTCCTGCGTCCATCTACTGGGGAACTTATATTTTGTCTCTTGAGGAAAATAAACCACAAGTTTGTGATTAAAGATTTGATGAACAATGCATTGAATAGAGTTCTACCACCACAAGTGGATCTACAAGGGGTCTGCAATGATCTATCACCAGCCAACACCTAGCTGCTGATCCATCACCTACCAATATACATTTGCACCAGCACCAGTCCTGCCAGCAGGATGTTTTCCTTTTTAACAAGACCATTCGAATCCCAGCATAAAGAACCTGACAGAGATTATTTACATATAACTGTTAGACATGTTTCCAAGTCTATCAGCAGGTGATTCATATCCTGAAGCACTAGAGAATGACACTTTTGCACGCAAGTTGTATGTGAAAAAGCAACAAAAGGGAAGAACATGGACACTACAGAGTTCCAGTGTATTTCATTTTCCCTCCTAGCAATTACTGGGAAATGCAGGTTCAGTCATTTTTTTTTTGACCCACATCTTGCCATCAGGTTCCTGAATATCTGAGTATATCTTATTAAGATTTGCTGTACTCAGAACACTGCTGAGATTGGGTTAAATGATCTTCAAGACAAGTCCCTAGAAACTGATTCAAGGAATGCAGTCTCAGCCAGCTTTTCAGAAATACCAAGATGTTTAACAGATGTATAGTCTTTCAGAGTTAAGCTCTTCTGAGCTACAGTCTAATGCTGATGTATCAGAGGCTGATAGCTGGTTTTTGCCACTGCAAATCTCTGGCTCAGATGGATTTCATCTGAAAAGTCAGTCATGTGCACTAGGAAATCAAGATATTGGACAATGCTTACTCCACCTCCTATGCAAAAGCATCACCTCCATGCCCACAGAAAAGTAGATTCCAGAATTCCGTTTCAGAGGCATTTGGATGCCAAATGATGTTTTCCAAAAGGTCTTTTAATCTGTAAATACCTAAAAGTAGCTTAAAAGTCTCATCCCCCGTGACTATATAATTATATTAGAGAATATAAATTTGGCAGTAACATAAGCTAAATATTTTAAACACATAGTTCCCCTCTACGTGAGTTTTCCACGTTGAACTTTATTTCAGTTAATTGTAGGTGTAGACAGAAATATTGGAGTTGTTCCTATGAAGAAGGAAAATATGCTGAATATGGGAATGTATTTCAGACTGAAAGGGCCTGACTATAGGATTTCAAGTCCTGGATCAGGGTTTGCAGTTATCTGAGTTGATACTAAATGGCACATGAACCTTCCTGCAAGAGGATTCTGTAACGAGTCATTTTAAATAAGAGAACATTTTTGTTGAATTGAGAGTTACTTTTGACTTAACTTACCAGATACTGCAGCCATGCTACATAGCTGGAAGCAGTTACTAGAAAGGTACAGAAGAGAAATCTGGCAAGTTTTCTCTACATATGTCAGAACTGTTGTTATGTTAATTGTTTGACTAGAGAGTGGGAGTTCTGTGTCTTTTAGAAGCATTTTTTTTTTTCCCCAAATGGAAAACAAGGTCAGAAAGAAGAAACTGCCTCTTTTCCTTGCCTTGCACTCTTTTCCTGCAGTGATTTAGGAATTCGGGTGCTGTTGCCTGCCTGCATTTGTAAATCTGTCCTAAACTTAGGCATATACATTTGAGTTTTTGCCCAATGAATCATTTCACTAGCTCTCCTCAAAATCTTGATTTAGCTCTGTGTGAGAAAAGATTTGAAAGCACTTGCACTGGTGGGGGCAGGGAGGATAAGAAGAGGTGAAAATGTGCTTTATGTGCCCGCTCAAAAATGCTAAAGCTGCTCATTGGGTCAGTAGGTTCAGCTAAGCTCCTTCCTAAGTTCTGCTGGATATCAGATAGGAGGATTTAGCCCTTATTCTAGTAAAGCTTCACAGTGGTGGTCTTCCACTGTTTGAATGCAACATAAATACAATTTTCTGCTTCAAGCTTTATCTCTGTGTCCCTGTGAAGCTGATTTATGGGAGTAAGAACCAAAGAAATATGGAAACCGCTAATGTGGGTTTATCAAGATATGCAGGATCTCTTGTATCTAAAATGAACTATCCTGAGTGAGTCACTTATTTTCCATCAAGTGCTTCATGATATCACAATATAAATCAAATTCTCATTGTAGAGAGTAACTGGTTGCCAGATGACAAATAACACTGAAAATTTAAGGTTTTGTTTCTCCATGAAACATTTTGAAATCTTAAATGATCTTGTTACTAGCAAGGGTAACAAAATGCTTGGGAAAGAAAAATGATGTTATGATTGTGAGGGTTGGTCTCACTAAGATTTTTCTGCAGACAAGCTTTGACCTTGGAAAGAGGCAGAATACCTTGGTTTTTGCTGGCTGCTCACAACCCCAGAGACTGTGAAACCTCTTTTTGTTCCAGGCTTATCTGCAGCGCTGCAGGGCGGTTGCTTAGAGCCACTGTCTGAGCTCTGGTGCTTGCATGGGCCCTGGGGCAGCACACTCCCACAGCAAGCTGCAGGGTGAGGCTGCTCTCCACCCTGGCAGACCCTGCACTTTCAAGGTCTCCTGCATGCTTCTGGGTCCTTTCTGCCTTCAGCGAAGTGACGGGAGGACATTTCCATGGAAGGATCTAGGCTCCTGACAGGTCAGAGCTGGGACATCCTGCTCCACTGTATCACCCTGAGCAGAGCTGCTCTGGTTTCACTGCTAGTGGTGCCTCCTTAGTCTTCATATTTGCCTGTAAAACCCATTCATTGGCACTGGATCAGTTCTGATTTCATGTGTAAAAAGTCCTTTTTTTAAGCATTTCTCTCATCGATGAAGACAGATTCCTTCATAGTACCTTTATTTCCACTCCCTACACATATCTCCTGTAGATATAACATATGCTTATAAAACCAGCTGGAAGTGGGACATATAAACAGCAGTCACTCAGCAGTGGCTGCTCATGCCAGCTTCAGTGGAACACAGTGTGAAGATTACATTTATATTGTCCTGCTTCCCTACATAAAACAATTCTTTACTCCTGGCACCAGCTTCTTATGTAAAGTCAGAAAAGCTGCACCAGTTTGCACTTAGCTGAAGGTCTTTATCTATCTCTGAATCTTCAAAAATCTCTCCTTCCTGGGGCGAAGGAGATGAGGGGAAAGAAAGAGCACTTGGCTATACCAAGTGAAAGCCTGTTCTGGTCTGGTGAGAATGCCAACACGCAGTGTTAGTGGTTATGTTTCTTTTCCTACTGCAGGTGTTAATCTTGGCATTGGAGAGAGCTAGCAGAACAGAATGAGTCCTGGGATCCTGCGATGCAATGACGTTTCTTTAAATGATCTGTTTACTTAGGTTGAAAAATTACAAACTGACAAATCTGGAAACAGGTTTTCCATTGATCCACAAAAAACAGTTATAGCAAGGAAGAAGGAAGAACGGATGTCTCTGCTAATCCCTTTCCCCAGTACCTTCCAGCCAACAACTCATCTCTAAAAGAGTTTCTCTCTTGGGTCATTAAACTGGCTTTTGATCTGACAATGCCTCTCTTGCTACAGTTGCATAGGCTGTGTCCACAAGAATGAATTGAACTTATTTTAAAGCCACCAAAAACCTGTCTTTTGGTCCATCACTACTTACCTGGCTTGGATTGGACACTTTGATTTTTAAGGAAAAATCATCCATTTTCCTTTTTTTTTTTTTTTAGTGAAAGAAATACTGTGGAAATGTCTTATCATAGCAGAGACACATCAGCTTGTATCTCAGAGCTACTTACTCCTAGCACAAGAAATCTTTCCCTCACCCTCCTGCACATGCCTGAAGAAAAGACCAAAAGTAACTTTTTTTGGAATGTGGATACTTTAGGAATTGCACCAGATGTAATTTGGATCAGTTCATTGTGCAAGTTGGCACTGTGGAGGATAACATCACTTTGAATCAACTTCACAGAGATTTTCTGGGAAAAGAAATAAAAAGAACTCATTTACATGTTTGTCACCTTTGGGCACTTTTCTGGCAATTTTTGGAAGTACTGAGGTGAATAGCACACTTTAAATGTAGGCATGTGTCCTTGTCCCATCCAGGACACGGTTAATTTTTGCACTAGCCACGAGGGGTCATGGCTGGGATTTGGAGGTTATTCTATACCCCCTCACTTCATTTCTGGGGGATAGGGAAAAGGAAGTCTGTTCCTGGGAGAAGGAGTTCCTTCCTGGTCACATAGGATGGTGAAGGGAGCAGTCAGGTATTGTCAGGGGTGAGAACTCGTGTGTGAAATTGGTCGTTTCCTGTACACTCTATTATTAGTATTTTTGCTGTTAGTGTTTGTTTTTTTAATCTCATTGCTCTTTCCAGTCAATGGTTCTTATTTCAACCTGTGGTCCTTACCTTTTGTGACTACAATTCTCCGTTCCATCCTACCTCAGGGGGAGGGTGAGGGCAGAGGGAGGTACGAGTGAGTGGCACATGGTTTGGAGCATTTCTGTGGGAACCCTAAACTGGGGAGAACCATTCCTAAATGACAAAAGTATGCTAGGAAAATACTCAGCATCAAGGACCAGGGATTCATTACCTTTGTGTACTGCATGCAGCACGCAGCATGAAGAAAAAAGAGACATTTGAATTCTAGTATATTTATTGTTACTTATATTTCTTTTTTCAGTATGGCAACACAAGCCTACACGTAAGACTGCAGAGGCAGTTATACTCATTGAACTTTAGCTTTTAACTTAGATTAGAGTTCTTGTGTCCTGAGCTGTCCTTTTATATGGCCTGATATGAAAACAGTTGAAGTCTGTGGCTTTGGGTTTTGCTCATAGATATCAGCTGGGACACCTGGACTCACCTGGTGACTACTCTTACCTTCCAGAAATACTTTTTAAGACATGAAGAGCATTTGAAGGTAATTAAATTTCTAATGGAAGCAAGAAATCCCCTTGGATATTCTAACTGTAAAGAAAGAGAGAAAATATATTACATACTTTTAAAAACAAACGGCAGTTAACAACAGCAATAATAATAGAGTTTAGCTCTGTTTGAGGTAGTATTGGTTTCAGTCAACCAGATGAGATGTATCAATTTAGGTCAGAAACATCAAAATTATTTTATGTCATCAAAAAATTACTTCAGGTCATCAAAAAATTACTTCAGATCTATGCAGTACAATTACTTTGGAGCAAGACATTTTCCTTCCTTTACCTTCAGTAAAACCAACTCTTTTCTTACTCTTCAGCTAATTCATGTATGGAATATTGTGCTGATTTTGGCTGGGGTAGAGTTAATTTTCTTCCCAGAGGCAGGTATGGGGCTGTGTTTTGGATTTGTGCTGAACACAGGGTTGATAATATTGAGTTGTTTTTGTTACTGCAGAGCAGGGCTTAAACAGTGCCAAGGCCATTTCTTTTTTCATTACTGCCACACTGATGAGGAGACTGGAGGTACATGGGAAGTTGAAAGCAGACACAGCTGGGGTATCTGACCCCAACTGACCAAAGAAATACTCCATACTATATGACATCATGTTCAGTATATGAAGTGTGGGAAAGAAGGAGGAAGGGGAGGACATTTGGACTGATGGTATTTCTCTTCCCAAATTAGAAATTTTATTTCTTTTTCAAGCTTTCCTGAACAGTTGTTATGTCTTCCATAAAGTTTTCACTTTCGGTGACAGAGGAGAGCAAAGACATTATCCAAATTGTTGGGTTATCTTCTTTTCCTTGGAAGTATTGGTAGAAAAGGAAAATATGATGGTGTATATTTGTGCTGAACAAATTCTTTGCCTTCTGTCATAAAGAGTTCACTGACTCCGGGACTAAAATGAGGGGTTTACCTTTGAAAGCATCATTGGTAAGTGAATATAATTTTAAGTTCTGTAGCAATCATCACATGTCCATAAACTGCACAGCATTTGTGGATTCAGTATAGCTGAGATTTTCTTGATTTACTTCTTCTTTCCTGTCTTTGCCCTTTTCGTTCATTCTGGAAGCTATTCATGTTTTCAGAAGCAGAAATTATTCTCCCTCACCTGCACTGGAAGTTCCTCATTTTTTTGTTTAACTCATCTTTTCAGAAATGTTTCTGTAGATCCTTACTGTGATCCTAGATGTTATCTAGCATATCTGTGAACCTTTCAGATAATCAGCCAAATAAAGGGTTTTAATCAGTGCAATGAAGTTTTCTTCTCTAATCATTGCAAAGAAGAGCTCTTTACCTCTTTAATCCACTTCCTATGAACAAAATGTTTTTGGTTTTTTTTGGGTTTTTTTTTTGGTTTTTTTTTTTTGGTTTTTTTTTNGTTTGTTTGTTTGAGACAATACAAAGTCCAGTCTCAGGAAAGGCTACTTGGGCTATTCTGCCTATTAGAACTAGAATGGAGTCAAGAATGGAATAAGCTCAGAGCACACTCAACACTTATTTGACTGTCCTGAATTGGATGATGGGGGATGGATTACAGGGGACTAGGTGTTGGGATCATTTGATTTTCCTGTGCTCTTACAGTTCCATGGCATCTGTGTCTGCTTATCTGGGAGAAAAACTGGAACCAAAGACTTTTAAATGAATAAATTTCCCAATATGTCATAAAACAGGTGCAACATGGATTATTCACAAATAAATCATCCCGCAGAATTAAAACACTGACAGCAAAGTCCAGGAACCTCAGTCCACAGTAGAACTGAATACAGAAAATACTGAAAATATTTTTTATATGGAGGGATGACAATTTACACAAAGGCACAATTGTATCATCAAGTTTTTAGCATACATTTTGGTGGGAATCAGCGAAGTGTTCTCCTCGGAAAATGGATGGCAAACTGTGTTTCATAGGGAAATGTTCCAGGGACTGGTCTGGCTTAGAAACAGGCATCTCCCCAGGCTTGATAGTGAAATTTGTATGGCACTTTCTGCTCCTTGCCCCCGCTTCCACCCACCCTGCACCTGTAGTCTTTGCCAAAGGATGTAACTTGCTCTTCTTTAGCTGTTTCCCTTGCCTTTATGATCTGAGAACACTCTCCCAGCCTTGAGCAGGTGTGAAAACTTAGAACAGCAGCTGTGGGATTTTATGCTTCAAAAGGAATTGACATTGGTGCAATGATCATGTTTTGTGCTCTCTTGCCCTTTTAAAATCACCTTGCTTTTTTATCTAAATGGAGCCATGTGATCATTGGGAACTGTGAAGTGAGCACCTCGAAGATCATTTTCTGTTCAGCATCCTCACCTAGGTCCATTTACTCCTCTGCTTATCATCATGTTTATTCTTCAAGCCTTTTCTTCACCATCTTACATAGGTATCAGTTATCATCTTCCACTCTCTCTTCAAGCAGGTCTTTTTTGAAAGAATGTTGCCAACTTTCCCTTGGTGTCCAGAGTATTTATGAAGTGTTTTAGAAGTCCAGCAGAGAAAAGGAATGAGACACTCCAAATTAAATGACAAAAGGATGATGCCAAACTTGTTTTGAATACAGCCCAAGGCACAAAATGCAAAAGGGTAAATTCAGGTACCAACAGCTCAGACTGTGGTGTTTTGTGTGGGTTGGGTTTTGGACTGTGTGCTACTATTAGACAAGTATTGTAACAAATTAGGAAACCATTTTCTGCCAGAACTGTGTGAAGTCTAAAGACACACATTGACTTCTTCAGACATAAGATTTCTTTTTGTTATGTCTTTCCATGGTTTTGTGTGTGAGTGAAAGAGAGGGTCCACGAGCAGGTGCTCTATGATTTTAATGTTAGGGTTTGGGGAGAATATACATGCCACATGCAGTGGGGCTGGAGACCCTAAATAAAAGAAATGGGAGAAAGAAGATAAGAAGTGTAGTGGATTCAAAACACAAGGTTGGGAAGTCAAAATGCTAGAAGAGAGAGTGAGTAAAATAGAATCAGTAAGTAGTAGAACAATATATATAATTATGTTTGTTGTTCCTATTCAGAGTATGTCAATATGAAACATATCTGTCACAAAAACATGCAGAAAGGGCATTTGAAACTTCTTGCATCATTCAAGGAGCAAGATGTACCCAGTGATGGACACAGGCAGTGTTCCAGCTGTGGCTGTCACATTGCTGTCAGGGCACACACACTGCCCTTGCAGGGTAAGCAGCTGGGGGCCAAGGAATGGTGTGCAGGACCTTACACCTAATGTTCTTGCATTGTCTAAATATGCCTTGTGTGACATGGAGCAAAATGCAAAATGTTTTTTATGCACGAAGCAGAAACTACTCTGTGTGCCTCTTCCCCAGCTTTCTCCCCACTGACACCCAGAGGAACTCAGGACTGGAGCATGTGGCTGTGGAGCTGCAGTGTGGCACAGGGCTCAAGACACCTCCTGGGAAGGGGAACAGGGCCTGATGGCCATGAGATGATCACTGAAAGAGCTGCTGCTTTAAATGAGTTTATTCATAGTTAAACATTTCACATGAGTTACTCAAGAGAACTTGTTTGTTAGAGGCAGGTGGTGACTAATCATCTCTTAGCCCACCTTTACCACATTCAGGAGTCGTCAGAAAGCTGACAAGCAGAAAAACCTCTTAGTAACTCGTCATTATAACAAGCTGACATAGGAGGCACCAACCCCCGCTGCAGCTGGATTAAAATGGGAAAAATAGGGCTTCCAAGTTCCTTTTCCTTGTCCTAGGAGCTTCATTACTTAGGTAATGGCAAAAATATGTTCCTCACATGGTGAAACTAATATAACTCTTCTTCCCCACTCAGAAATTAATCATAACTTCCAATTCAGAACTTTTTTTTTTTTTTTTAACTCTTGTTTTGCTGTTGCAGCTGAGATTAGAGATTTAGAGTCTTCCTTCAAGGTCCCATGAAGTGCCTTATGTGCGGCCTGTCAGCCGAACAAATAAGCCAGACTCCAGTGTTACAGGTCAAATTGCAAGCAGAAGGAAATGGCTAAATGTTAGAGTATTCTCCAGCCTGGAGCAGATGTTGGGGTGCCCTATGTTCCATAGCTTCCAGGCAGTGAGTAGAGAAGCTCTGAGCTTGCTGGGATATAACTTGAGGAGTGTCACAGCCATTTTCTTCATCCTCAAGCTGAGGAGAAGACAAAAGGCAGAATAAAGCTGCTTTTATATCCATTCTGCTGAGAAAGGGATGACAGTAGCTTGGGTGAGCAGAGAGAACTAGCTTAAAATGTAGCAGATGCTGCTTTTAAGCCTTAAAAAAAAAAAAGAAAGAAAATCAGTTGTGCAGTGAGGAAAATATACTGCAGCTGAAACACAGAATACTGCAGAGATGAAAGGAAGCTAGGTATCCTTTGAGATGGCAGATGTACTACCAAATATTTATTTCTTTTAAATATTTTCTTAAGTCTTTAAAGTAAGGTAGTAGCTTCTATTGTTTCCTTTGGCAGCTTATTCTAATCATGAGTTTCTCTGTGTAATGAAATTCCACCTACAGTAAATCTTCTGAGTGCCTGGCTGTTCCTGAGGTTTAACTCTTCCAAGTCTGGTTCTCTGCTTATCTGTCTGCCCTGTATTGAGTTAATTCCAATATATTGTGAGATTGCCATCAACAGTTCTGCCCTGGATGTCCTAGGATGTCAACAGGATGAACCAAGTGACCCAACCATCTCTACTTTCTATGATTCTTTTATTTTTCCACTTGGTTTGATCACTGAAAATCGCAGTCTTTACTCCTGCCTAACAGATCATTATTTTGATCTGGAGAACCCCTTTTTGTAACTTCAGTGTATTTGTCACAGTTGAAATCTGTGCAGTTTGAGCCCTGGATGGTCCCAGTCCCACCAGCTGGCCTACTGTTCTGGTCAGTGGTCTTCAGGCTGGGCTAGACTGGCTGTGCGTCTGTGTGAAAGGACTAGAAAACATGTCTGAGGGTGTTGGGTTTGTTTAATGTCTAGAAGAGGAGGCTCAAGGTGATGAGTGACCTCATCACTCTCTATGATTCCCTGAGAGGAGGTTGTAGCCAGGTGGGGACCCGTCTCTCCTGCTGTGCCAGCAGTGAGAGGACTGGGGGAAATGGCCTTAAGCTGAGACAGAGGAGATTCAGGTTAGATATTAGGCAAATTTTATTCACTGTTGAGGTGGTCAAGCACTGGAATAGGTTGCCCAGGAAGGTGGTGGAGACACCACCCCTGGAAGTGCTCAAGATGTGTCTGCATCTGGCACTGGTTGATACGGTTTAGTGGTTTAGGGACTACAGTGGCGGTGCTGGGTGGATGTTTGGACTTGATTTTAAAGTTCTCTTCCAACCCTGATGATTCTATGACTCATTTAGTGAGATGCTACAAAATCTAGCATCACTGTGGTGCCTGGATATATGGAAAACATCTAACATGACTAGGAAAAGAAAGACCCAGGCTACTGTCCTTTCCAGGGTGACTTCTCTGATTTTGTAGCTATCAGAGGCCAGCTGAACCTTGGTGATTTACGCCGCAGGTCAGCCACCATTTCTGAGCAGTTATGCCCCATTTCATGTTGACCATATGTTTGAAGGTGTAGCTGCAATAACAGCAAACTGAGCTCTAGCTCTTCATCCTGACAGCAGTCAGTGATCCAGTATCCATGCTGAAGCGAGAAATGGGAAACAAACTGGAGCTTAAGGAGAACTTTTGATCATATATGCAGAGCATTTTTTAAGACATAATGTTTCAATCTATTCATTCTCCAGCAGGAACTGCTGAGCTTATTTTAACCAATATCCCTCTTTGATTCATCCAAACTGCTCTTCGGAATTCCTCTACTCTGTTGCCATTGACTAAAACATTAAAAAGCAAGCTATTCTGAGGGAACAAAAAGGTATGTGTGGATTCTGGCACCAAAGCTTTAGTCTGTATCTGTAGATAGTGGAAGACACTTCACGTAGAGTTAGATGCTTAAATGCCTTTCAGAATCAGAGCTTTATTTGAAAATTATGTAAGCTCACTTCTTTTTTTTCTCCTATCCTTTCCTTTTACAATACGTTTAATTCAGATGGTAAATATGTTGTGAAAAGAAGCAACCTTGCTGTTTAAACATTCTGACTGCTTAATACATGAACAGTTGCCATAAATAAATAATTAGTTCAGGTCATGCGTATGGTGCTTGTTTGCTAAATGGCTGAAAAGAAGGGGCTAGAAATGACAGAGAAGAGGCTGTGTCCATAATTTTTCTTTCCTACAACAGAACAAGAAACAGACACAAATTTGTTTATATTGACAGAATCTGAATATTGGCTTATTTTATGTGTACAATAACTTTTCCTTCTGTGTGATATTCTAGTCTTTCCCTTAGGAGCTGTGAACATTGCGTAACTATCGAACAACATTCTACGCACTGTGTTAAATTTCCTAAACCTGCAAGGAGGAATGTGTCACCAGTCAGAGACATGTCACTTTGGCTGACTGCTGAGTCCTTTGAAATAGACTCTACTCCCCTTTGTGCATATTCATGGTGAAATGGTTTAGCAGGATGGAGTGATTTATTTCAGTTGACATAGGTTCCTGGGTAAATGCAAAAACATTTGTTCTCTCCAGTAGATTTATTAAGTTACAATTGAACTATGGCTATTCAAGTGAGTTCTGAGCTACATGTACCTGGGAGCATCTAGAACTGTGTATCCAGGTACCAAATCTGTCATAGCTGCGTTAGCTATGGGATGAAATGGGTCTACCGTACTGCAGAGCTGCTCAACCTGTTTGGTTTGTGTCCTGTATCTTGGTTTGCATGATTATACAAATCTTTGTGCCAGAACAATGCACCCTCAGTCAATATAATTATTCTACTGCTTTTTCCCTTTTACTGTCTGAATTTAAATTACTGCTTCTGTTGTGGTACTGAACAACTAATGCCCTTTAGTGGATCTTACCTTACAGATCATGATCAGTTGTAAAATTCTTTCTCTATTTCACAGGCAGAAAAATGAAACACTGAAGAGGATGACTGAGTTCCAGACTGGATCTCTGTTTTTATGTCACCATCCTGTTCTTGGTTTAATTTAATCACTGAGTTGAAGCCATGTGTGACAATATACTTCTTTGCATGGAAACTAAAAAACAAGTTGTGGAACTCTATTCATAGAAAACAGCTCTGAGTTTGGGAGATGGATGAGTTTCGTTTGGGTATCACTGTCACTATAAACTGTTAGTGACATACAATGATCGTCATCCAAAAAACCATTTGGTCTTGAAATAAGATATGTGTCCCATCAGTGGAGATGATTAAACCTTTGGATGGTTTAGCAAGGCAGGTGATAAATTTGCCTTCTATTATAACAGTGTTTAAAATATGTTTTAATTTTTTTTTTTTTATTTTTTTTTTATTTGGGAAGACATCTCTGTCCAGCAGCTGGAAAACCTCTTACAACCTGGATATGCCATGGTTGGATGATCACTGTAACATGGGCTATTTCTAGTATGAAGAAAACCCCAGAAAATTAACCTTGTGCAGTTCAGTTGCATTATTGGTTGTCCCTGAAGTCCATAACCCATTAAGTATATACTGGCAAACCTTTCTCTGGACTTATAGATTGTTAGTAACTGAAACTGAGCAAGCTCAACATATATATGTGTATGTTTATATCCATACTTGTTTATAGCACATTATAAAAAAGGAGCTAATCTCATTTGCTCATCTTACATGAGGAAGTACTGAAATATCAGACACATAGTCATGGTTTAAGCCCAGCTGTCAACTAAGAGCCATGCAGCCTCAAAGCTCCCCTCTCCCCCCGACCCCGATGGAATAGGGTGGAGAATCAAAAGTAAAATTTGTAGGTTGAGATGGGAAAAGTTCTCTGACCAATGCCATGCCCCATTCCAAAACCCAGACCAGTCCCTCTTCCAGGTAATTCCCCCTGTTTGTGTACTGGGCATGACATCCTGTGACGTGGAATATCCCTTTGGCCAGTTTGCGCCACCTGTCCTGGCTATGGCCTCTCCAAATTTTTTGATTTTGTGTACTTTCACGTGCAACACAATGTCAGCGTGTTATCAACATTATAGCATGAGACACAAAAAAAAGTATTCCTTGACTTAGGAAAGACACTACTTAGCAAAAACCAAAATGTCAGCGTGTTATCAACATTATTCTCATTCTAAATCCAAAACACAGCGCTGTGCTATCTACTATGAGAAAGAATTAAATCTATCCCAGCTGAAAACAGGACACACAGAGATCTTCATAGTTAGTATTTGTCTGGGAAATTTTAAAAGCACATGTGTAAAAGTGCAAAATGCATAAATCATCTCTGACAAATCCAAAGAAGGACTGCTACTTTTAAAAAAAATACTTTATAAGCTTGAAGGTCACACAAAGGTAAGTTAAACCAATTAACGTAAGTACTTTGTTTGTAAATTGAATGGGAGCTTTGTTCATAAATTAATGTGACACAGAAAAAATTTCTGATCAAATAAACATGGTAGCTAGAAGAAATACATACATGCTCTTTAATGCGATACAAACTGAAGAAGAAAAATGTTAACTAACAGTATATTTTCTGACCTGAATCAGTGAATCAATAAACCCTATAAAGCATGGGAAGAGTAAACCACCTTCTAACCTACATGGATCGAGTTTTGTTTCAATAAACAGTTTCCTTAGTGCTCCCTCCTGCACCCCTGTTGGTTTTATTTTCCAGATGCATTCCCTTAGTAATTCTTTTGGTCTGTATTTACTGCATCTCGCTCAGTGAGAAAGTCCTTGACTGTGTTCCTATCAGATAATGTGGTTAGTTCTATTACATAGCAGAGGTTTTGAATTTGTGGTGTGTATATATATATATTTTTTTTTTTTTTCCTCTCCTGAACAGGAAAGATGCAGTAATCATTGAATCAATCAATATTGAATATTACCATATCGCCTTGCTGTTGTTACGCATTCAGTAGACAGTCTTTTACCGAATTGAGTTCTGTGAATCTTATCATTGTACCAGAATCACCAGAAAATTTTGAGATGGATGGAACTGGAAGGGCCTTGAGCCATCTGCCTTTGAAGCTGACATTTGTTTTTACTTAATATTTCTTATTTCCTATGGAATTGAGGGACTTGTAACTTAAAAAATTCTTTCAAAAATCAGCAAGAAATTTCTGCATTATTCTCTGCCCAGAATTTCCAATTAGGCTATAGCATACTAAGTCCAAGATTGCTCCTTTAGAAAGAAGAATAAAATGCCAGAAGCACAATAGCTGAAGTATCAAACATCTCTCTGGACTACAGCATCCATTTCCCTGAATCACACACAGATGGTTCAATGAAAAAGAAAGTCCATGTTTATTCTGGCAGGAATCCTGGTCACTGTCAAGGAAACACTGTCTTCAAAAAAAAAAGATGTTTTAGATGAAAATTCCCAAAAGCCTGACTCTTAGTTTTGACATCACTAGAGATTCAGAAATGAAATAATTAAAAAAATCAGTTCAGGTATCATACAGACTCACAGTGTAATGCCAGATATTTTTAGTTCTCCATAAGGATTCTTGCCTCGTGCTGAGTTGTACCGCATCTTTGTGCTCAGAGATGAGAGCAGTGCATCCTGTACAAGGAAAGGGCACATGATTTCATAAGAAGATGCAGACTACACGGTGACAGAGGGTGAGGTGCAGACTCTTTGTTCACTTCATTCCTTGTTTCCCTGGGCTTTGCAGGAACTCACTGAAGGGATGGTTAATACCCTGTGGGGCATTACAGGGCAGCTCAGGAGAAATGTTTCTTCTAGACAAACAGCCAAGGATTTTTTCATCCCAGTCACAGGCGTAAAAAAAAGGATATTGCACAAAGATTTTTTAAAAAATAAATGGCTGTAGAGGATAGGCTATAGAGAGGTTGGACAGAAAGAAAGGAGATCAGCGGGATACTTGGATGTCAGCATGATGACGTTCAAAGGCCCATCTGGTATCTATGCAGTGGAGTGAAAGATGTCTGGTAATCAGGGTTTGAGGTATATTCAGAAAGCGGAAAGGAGTTCTGAGTAGGGATAGGGAACACAGAAGAACCACTTATGGAGGGAGGAGGAGGGGAAGGGGTGGCCAGAGACTTCTCTATCAGGAAATGGTTTAGCAGAGCAGTCTTTATGAGGCAGAGCTTCTTTGCTCTCTGTCGAGGAAGAACAGCAAAAAGCCCAGCCTCATTCTTACAGTTGTTTCTTCTGTTTCATCTGCTCATATCTTCAATACTGAAAATGAGTTCATTCACTTGAATTAATTACAGAAAAAGTAAAGAAACAAACTTTTATATATTTCTGATGTGTTTGACATGAATGTTTCTTCCTCCAGTTTTTCATTTGAGAGTGGAATCAGAAGTGGTAGAAATCTCAGTAAAGGGTTGTCTTTGTGAAATTTCCAATGTCTCTTTCTCTTTTTCAAGAAATGAAATATGCAGGAAAATTGGATAATCTTTCAGCTGTTTGGATGGTTGGTTGAAGCAAATCCAGTCCCCAAACCTTTCAAGACTTCTTTGCTGTAAATGTATATTGACAAACAGACAGCCAAATGCCACAGAAATAGGCTCTGGTTATGCATGCAATTGAATTATAATACCAGAAGAGTGCTGAAAAAGAGGGCCAAAATAGTTAATGCAATCAGTCTGAAGTTTGTAATCTGCTTTTTAATCAAAATTACTCTCAAGCAAAGCCTATTCCTTCATCCTTGTGTGACCCCCTGCTAATATGTAACTCCTATTCTTCCATATTCTTGGACACAAACTTTTTAAGTCAAAGTCAGATTTGTGTCCTCAAGTTCTTATTTAATCTGCTTAGACTTGTCTGGCTGATTGAGTAATACTCTAGAGATGGACAAATCTCAAACAGAAAAAAGAGGAAAACTTAATATAGGAGATAACATTAACTTTCTATTAAACCCTACAGTACACATAACACACCCACAGGACATGACAAAATGAAATTTTGTTCCTTCTTTTCACCCTGTCCAATCAAAATATATTTTAAGAGAGACCAGCTAAGAAAAGTAGAACTTCAAATCCCAGCACGTGAAAGCACATTCATCTTGGCAATGAAAGGGTTCCTTAATGTCTTATTCTTACCAAACCATCCTCTGCCATGTCAAGTGGTTGAGAAGTACTGCTCCCTGAATTCCAAAATAAATGAGAATGAGAATGAGTATTGTCAAAAGAGAGGGTTATTTTGCCCTTCTGTAGTCAGACCTGTGTATTTAGATGACTCTCTGCAAGTGAACATCCCAGTTAGTGTGTTTAATAAAATATGTTTCAGGACACTGTTTTCACTTTGTGTGAACAGAATCTGCCTACTATAAAATGGCAGGAAATGGAAGAGACCGAGGTGTCTTCTTCTCTATATCTTTAGAGTAAACTGGTTTGTTTGGTTTTCTGGAGACGTTTTTTGTAAGTGTATCCTTCCTATGAGAATTTCTGGGGAAGTGTAAAATCAGTGAGGTGAGATGAACTCCTCGAAATCACACTGAAGAAAAGACCTCAAGACCAGATTACCAACCCTTTTACTGAATATCAGCTCATTAAAGGATTTGTCACCTCTAGATACATACCTACAACATATAGGCCCATTTATTTTTCTGCTCCAATCTCTTTCAGGAGGGGGATGGATGAGGATGTTTTGGTAACTAGTAATTATCAGTGCAATGAAAAAAGCTTCCAAAATATCACGAGGTTTCTGTGCTTGGGATAAGGCAAGATGCTTTAAGTGAAATGAAAGAACTCTAAAATTGCACGCTAAAAAATCAATATATTTTTTCAGTTTGCTTGGAAAAAATATTTTTCAAAAGGGTCTTTATTTTTCAAATTCCATGACCACAGCTGAAACACATAAACTGAAAAGAAGTGCTATAAAGATATAAATCTTCATAGAAATCATAACTTTCTTATGCCATTATCGCTGCTCCTTAGCAAACCATGCAATCAATTTCCATTCATTTAGAATTCAGTCAAGTAGGATCAATTCAGGCTTTGTGTGTCTGTATCCTGTGATGTAATTTCAGCTAATGAAGCTGCAAAGTATAAAATCTGGCTTCAGCCAGCAAGACCATTATAATGCTCTTCCTTCTGTTCTGACCTTTAAGTAAGAGTCGAAGACACAGAGGGCTGCCTGTAACTAGCACTTGTGGCCACATGTTGAGTGCAAATACGGATGATGGCTCTATTGCTATGAATCATCTAGATAACATTATCTAAGCAAATAACTCATTTCAAACGAGAAAACTTCACTAGAAACACTAAGACTGCCATGCCAAGCATGCAAAATTTAGGAAATGGTAGAACCAAGATGAACCATTAGGCTTCAATTCAAGTCCCCTAATATCTTCCATGTTATGGTTGCATTAGAAGGTTGTCAGAAGTTCAGATAGGACTTTTCCATGGATGTGTTCAGCAACGGTATCCTAGTAAGTATCTAACATTGTTCTCCCTCTGTTAGGGTCTGCAAAGCTCATGAAGACACAATCTTAATATAGGCCTATACACTTCCTGGTAGATTTCTGCTCTGTATGCTTAAGAAAATCAGTGCCTCAGAAAGACTGATCGATCCTCTGTCTTGCCATATAGGCACACAGTGAGACATGCACCCAGGTAAGAGCATCTGTGAGATTTGTAAGATGTGTGCTGTGATAATCACACTTTTATAAGTCCTGTGCAAGGCAGAGGCACTAATCTCCTTGTGCAATTCCCATGACATTCCCCTAGCCAGAGAAACTGAGACACCCTGGGAAAAAGGGCCTATTCACTTTGTGCAGCTTTGCAACGTGGTCAGTCCCTTTCAGGCTGCCTCCAACTTAGCACAGTTGGTTCTTGAGAGCTGATGTTATGACCAAATTTGGGCCAGTTTCTGGGGACTGTCTGATATCTTCTCTATGTATTTGGTGTTATGGCAAGAAGGTGCTCAAAAGTTCTAGACTGCACAGTGTAGCTGAGCAAAAGATTTATTAGTAAAAGAAAAGGATAAAGAAAACAAGTATGCCTCCCCAGTGTGATACAAGCATCAAGCATTCCTTGGGACAACTAGGGGAATATAATTGGTAATCGTTACTTTTGCATTGCAAATAGAGAAGTCAAGGCTGGACTGAAGAAATCTCCCAAAAATGATACAGAAATCCAAGGCCAAATGGGAATTAGGAGTTTTCATCTCTTATTTCTGTGTTTCTTCTTCTTAACCAAGCTTCTTGTCATTATTCACATACTGTCCTTTATTTTTCAACACCAGTACTTAGCCTTGACAGAGAGCTTGACAGAGGCACTTTGCAGTCGGCTGGAATCAGTCAGACACAAATAACTGCCTTGTGAATGTGTGGAGTTTTCTTGCCCCATTCATTTCAGCACTGTAAGTCAGAGCACCTGCACAGTGACCTGCTGTGTGTATTATTATGGGCCAGGTCATAATGCTGCATTGCCAATGTGGTTCTCTGCAGCTCTGTTTGCTAGTGCACTTTTTCAAGTTAAATCCTACTTTAGGAAGCAATAATTCAGGATGTTTTTTCAATAAAAATGAAAGAATTTTTAAATGCATATATTTTCCCCGGGCAGAAAAAAAACCGAGCAACCATCTCAGATCAACCCAAGAATGCAAACTTCAGCAGTAATCCAAACATCACTTCCAGGAGAAAATCTCAATTACTTTGAAGGCAAGGGTATAACGTTGGTTGCATTTGATAGACAGAATTCTACCATTTAGATAGAATTCTAAATATAGAATTCTTTTGTTGTTGTTTTTGTTGGTCTATTGGGAAGCTTGCCTGGAGTAGGGAAAAGGGAATAGGAAATTGTGGCAGGTGAACACAAGAAATTGTTTGAGAACAGTTTGTTTTGTTCCAGCTCAAAACACGTTACTTGCTGCAGTGACTATTCAAGACCTACTTTAACAGCCCATTGCAAAAATTCTCATCATGTTGAGTTATTTAATGATCTAGGCTGCCAGTCTAACTTATTACAGATGAGGCAGTAGAAAATGCATTTCTATTTTCCTTTCTCTGACTCAACACTCAACATTTACATCTGCTGGAAGACTGAAGAATCACCTGTTACTTACATTTCACTTGCTTTTGACAGATATTAGAATACAGCTGTATTTTCTAATCATCCCTGGGTCTGCATTATGTTTTCTCAGGGCAATTTCCACTTCCTCTTGTTGTGGTTGTTTTTTGGTGGTTTTTTTTGTTGTTGTTTTTGTTGGTTGTTTTTTGTGAGGTTTTTTTTTTGTGTTTTTTTTTAATTTTATTTTTACAATGCCCAGTGAGACACAGCAATCAATAATCTCATGGAAATTGCTCAGGAGATTAAAATGCTAAACAATTTTTCATACACATTCCCCTCCTGGAACAAACATATTAAACCACAAAATTATCTCTCTGAAGCACCATGCCAGTAGGCTCAGATGGCTTCTCCTAGCATTTACATTTTTTAAAATCTGTAGTAACTCCAGGGAAATCAGAAGAGGCATTTTATAGTGAGTGGGATTTTACACACTGAAGTTACACAGGAAGTTCTGGTATCTGGAGATACTCTTTGTCAGAGTACACCCAGAGAAGTTCAGCCAGGGGAAGCTCCCACCAGCCAGGTTTTCCACTGGCAATGGCAAGTTTTTCTTTGGAAACCTGTGCCCAGTTCTTTTTGCATTCTTTTCCAGTGAGCCAGCTCACTCAGAAAGTTGTTTGGAGGGAAATTGCAGTGGCACATAGTTGTTAAATATTTTATCACCCTTATGTGTCCCATATGGCATCTACCACTGGTCATTTGATTCTGTTATTGATGGCTAATCAATAATTTTCATATCACTCCTTTCCAGTCTCTTAATTTCTGGGAAGAAAAGAGATACATGGGGATCCATTATCTTGCAAGTGTCAGATTTCCTGAAGAATATTCAAAACAATTTCTCCAAATAGGCATTAATATCTAGCCAGCAGCAATCACTTAAAAAAAAACCTCAAAAAACCAAGACCACCCCAAAGCCACTGAATCACATGCTTTGTTATTTATAAAATCAATTTTTCTCCAACCATAGATCAGAAATCACATGGCAGATTGTGAGGTACAAGACCAAATACATGGATAGGTAAAGATGTAAATTTGAAGGGATGGATCAAGTGTGTTTTTCTGGGTCTTTATGCCTCATCCTTTTCACTCTTTCTCCTAAAACTTCATTCCTCTAGTGAGAAATTAACTCTATAAAACTTTCTCTTGTGGCAAATCATTATTTTAAGTAGTTGGCCAAAAGAAAAGGTTGTTTTTTTTTTTTTTTTCCCAAATGTAGATTTTCCAGCTAGCAGGAAACTCTGTGGAATTGTAGGTACCTATCTTCATGGCAGAGTGCCCGGGGGCTCTGGTGCTGCTGGTTATCCTAGTGCCACATGCCCTGGAAATTCACTTTCTTTTCCCATCAGGTCCAGCTGTGGGGTACCTGCATAATATGATGACTTTCATTAGTGTCTTCCTAGAAAGCGATCTTTAAAAGTGAGGTCAAGTAAATGCTCTATGCACAAACACACGAGTGGCTTTTGGTATTGGTAAATTGATCCATGTAGTAAAGTGACCGTTAAAACTGATAATAACTAAAATAGTTCCAAACAGATAAAAATCAATTTACATTATGTGTGAGTTTGTAAACCAGAAAAGGTCCAAGGCTTTATTATTTGGCAACTTTCCATCCAATTTTTCAATATGTCTACAGCCTTTTTAGCAGAGTGGGCATTTTCTTTTTTTCTAGCATACATATGTAACCATAACCCTGAACCTGCTCAAAATTGTAATGTCAATGTCCAAAATGTGATAGACCTCTATTCAAGAACTTGGAAGAAGATTACTTATGACTCTTTCTCTCCATTTTTGCAATCAGATATTTGGGTCCAATTCAGACAGTGAGATTCTGTATTAGTTATTCTTTTAATATTGATTAATATATTTCTAGCAGTTCGAAATTTTCAAGTGGAAAGAATTATAGGAAACTAATATGATGTGAAAATATGATGCAAAAGCAAAAATTAATTAATAGTATTTTTCTATTTTAATAATGAAAAAATCCCAGCAGATTATTATCAAATTATTGTAGGCTTTTAAATCCTTAGTCTTAGTCCTTATTTATTTTTCAGCTGAAAGAAAACTTAGCTCTGAGGACCTCTAAGACACTCTTAAAAGCTGATCCAATCTCCTATGCAGTCAGTGGAAGAACATAAAATGCCTTCACCAATTCTGGGTCAGCCTCCAAAAGCTGAAAAATGGAAAAATACTGAATACTAAATTCCTCTCCTTGGACCCTTTATGTCAGCAGGACATTTCAGAACAAACCTTTATTACTTCCCAACGGGAAACCCATCATGGCATATACTATATAGCAGCACCTACGATAATACTGAACTAAGCAGAAGCTCAATTGATTAACTAGATAGTTACTAATCCTCCTTGACTTTAGTTTAAGGATTATGTAAGTTTAAGGATTTTATCCTTTAATTATCCTTGTTTGAGGGTTACTTTTAAGGATTACTTTGGTGTTGATTGCTGAGATTTTTTACTGAGTACTAGACCTATTGAATCAGCCATATTCCATGGCAAACATTATTTCTAGAACACCCCCATCCCTTGTTTTTATTATCCAATTAATGTTAATTAATAAGTAGAATATAAAGGACGTCAGGAATCAGGACAAAATAATATTGTTTCCCAGATAAAATTTGATACACAAATCACTGAAAGATTTCTCTAGTCGTGGTATGACATATGACACCTAATAATTTAAAAAGCCAATATTCTTAAAAGAGAAGGTTTTCTTATCAAAACTGGCATAGATTCCTATATCTATTGCTTTTTTAGACATTTACATTGAAAAGAATATATTGAGATAAACCAAGTCTAATTGTGATATGACATTTTGTGACACTGTGATACCTCATGGCCAACTAAGACTGTGACTCAGAAACTGTTTCTGTGTAACTCAAAGTCTGGTATTCAGGAATTCCAGAGTTGGGCAATCCTACATAGAAATTTAGTTTATGAATGGGGATACTAAATTCCTTTGGTTTAGAATTAGTTTTTAATGCACAATGCCTGGAACTGACAAGCCCACTCTAGATTAGAGATGTTTTCAACTCATCCTCATTTTAGAACCGAAGTTCCAGGATTATTTATTGAATAAGCAAGTCCTGTAATTTCTTTACCTGAAATTCTTCTAATTACTTAAAACATGAAAACCTGCCACTTTTTAAAAGCACCGTGAAGTAAAACAAACTTCAAGTTGTTCTTCTCATAAATAATTCTGGTTTCTTATTATGCACTGCTTGTCATGTAACTTATGGCTGGCTAAAGTGGCCCAGATTCTCCAGGCCTAAATAACATCCAAACAATTTAAACCTTGGCACATCAGGACTATCTGATCTTAAAGGATGCCTTATCCTACCTAAGGCATCGCACAAGCTATTTGTGTAAATGTCTGCATCTTATCACTAGAAACCTACCAAAAGATCTGTTTCTGTTTCACTGGAGAAGGAAAACTTCAGGCTGTGAGCACTCCAGGTAAAGACATATCTCTGCTCTTCATACTTACATATTTTCAACTTCTAACAGCACTGTGCAGGGTCTTCTCGTCCATGTCACCTTTGTACTATGGTGAGGCAAAAAACTATTTCTCTCTATAGCTAAAATCATAGCATTCTTTTTTTACTTTTTGGTTTTGTAATTATTTCCTTTAAGAAGGAAAAGAAATTACTCTTCATTATGTGTGTGCTAAACTTAGCAATAAAAATTATAACCCAAAATTTCTAACAAGTGCCTGTCATTATAATGATTATTAGGGTTGTATAGTTTTGCATTGCTAGCAATAAGTATTTTTGTGGCTTTCCAGGACTTGCTCCTCATGCAAGTTTTTCACCATATGTTTATGCATCGTGCTTAATGATGTCTGGAACAATGAAGCATAGTGCAGTACAATAATAATGCTAAGTTCTCTTACAGAGCAACCTCACATTAATTTTAAAAGAAACTTTAGCCATTTAGGGACTGCAGTGTTAGGCTAACAATATTTAATGAGCTTTGTTCCAAAGTCTATCCTGATATCATCAGCAATTTCAGTTTACAGTTGAGGATGCAAATAAATAGAAGGGAAATATTTTCCAGAGCTATTAAAAATAGTAGGTAAGAATAAAAAATACAGCTGTGGGAAATAAGGTGATTATTTATCGAAGTATATTTTATCAGATTTTCTCAAATTTTATGCTACTGCAATGAGCATGAACTTATATGAATTACTTACAAACGTCTTTTTGAAAGCTGACTTGACTTCAGTGTGCAAGAAATCGTTATTTTCTTCTCATAATGCAAGTGATGCTGACATTTTTGTGGGGGATGAAGAAGGAATTAATCAAATTTTACATCCTGGTCAGGATATGAGTGCTGAATAAATATAGACCATGGAAGTAGTGGTATGACATCATTGTTAGTGATATCTTGCATCATAAAAACTGAAGTTTAAATGGGAACAGCAGTTTCTTATCTTACTTTCAGATGACATCAAAAGTCCATTGGAAATTTATTTTCATTAACATGCTTTTCACTGATGGCAGAAGAAAAAACATTGTTTTTGTCTGGAAAAAACAAATCAACCCTTTTTTTAAAGTAGTGAATATCCATAAGTTTTTTTAATTTGAAACTTCTTCAACATCTGCTTTGCATTCTGATGCATTAGAGACTTCAAAGTCATTACATCACATCTTTTCATGTTTTCATTACAATGCTGTCACACAGCCTTCCCTCTCTGCCTCTTGAGAAGCTTTTTCTGGCCCCTAACTGCAGCTGAGACCTCGGTTCCAGCACTAAGCATGAGGTAAAGTCTTCTCTGGGACTCTTAATGATCATCATAGAGTGTGAGAGGCTATCACAAGGTTTTCTTATGTCCTATGTATGTGAAATTGCTCATGCAAAACAGAATCTCAGAACAGCTGAGGTGGGAAGGGAGACAATCTAGTTCAGCCTCCCTGCTCAGAGCAGGGTCAGCTGGAGCAGGGAGGTCAGGGCCATGAGCAGTCAGATTTTGAGTATCCACAAGGGTGAAAATGCCACAGCCTCTCTGGGTATCTTCCTGTGTTCTGACAACCACACAGTAAAACCCAAGATCTTCTTATGTTTCAGTGGATTTTTCTGTATTTCAACTTGAGCCACAAAAGATCACATGATGACACTATTTGCATGATTGGTCTGAACCTAACAAAGTCATTGTGCATCCTGGGAGGTTAGAAGAGGTACTACCCAAAGACATGAATGAATGCACATGCAGGTATGCTCAGTGTTCAATTCTGAAGTCAGGAAGTTGTCCAAATAGAAGAGAAAACCTGGCTTAAAACACAGCCAGAAAAGCAGCCACTTTTCACCTGCTCTGGGTCGTAAGGATGGAAATCTCCTCTCAGCTGACACTGACAAGGTCATATGCTGCACATACAGCTCAGCAAACCTTTACTCATGCAGGATTAACGATCAGGGTATGAAACCACGTGGTGGAACAGTTATCTGAGCACTGATCCACTCATACTTTTGCCTCGATGGCTTGCCTGTCTAGAGAGCTGTCTGGATGTACTCCCTGACAGGGATAACAGGTCTAGCGAGTGCCCTAGAGAGACAGACATGAGTATTCAAATGCCAGAGCAGCTCTGAAGTGCAAGGTACAGCTATGTGCCTTCAGGTTTCCTTCACCTATCTATGATCACGTCGTAAATCTCCTCTTGGTCAAACCACACCAGAAGTGATAATGCTCCCTGCATAACAAAATACATATGGCCTTGAAAAGACAAAAAATATAGATGTCTTTTGGGTTGTGGGTAGGACAGCTCATTTAAAGCTGAAACAACTTCTGTTCACTACTGTGGACCTCTCTTCAGTGAGACTAACCTCCTCTGGTGTGAGCAATGCCATGGTGAGCCTCCTCAGGTCCCAAAGCAGTGAGGTGGCCCCTTTGTTAGCAAATTTAAAAGGCAGCATAATGTTGTTCAAAGCCTTAGCCCTAGAAACTATGAGGTTTTCATTGAAAGATGCTGAAATGTGGAGGGGAACTTCCCAGTGAGCTTATTAGTGGCCAGAGATTTGCTTGTTTACAAAATTCTGGTATCTGACAAGTGCTGGTTGCTCTCGCTTTACATGGTAGGTAAACCTCAGTGAATCCTCTATACATCAGTCTTCAGAAGGTCTGAAGGCAAAACGTTTAAATCCAAGATCTTCATGGGACCCTCAGTTTGTAATTGAAAGCCTGAATATTATCCCAGCTCCCTGATAGTCATTCCATTGGAATGGATTTCCAGGGCAATGCCTGGAGGAATGGAGGTGACAGTGGTAGGGCAGAGTGAGAAGAAAGCACAGACTAGACTGCTCACAGCAGCAGCAGCAAACATCTCTGTCCCTCCTCATCCCCCATCAACCCTCAGCTCTCTGTGCTGAAACTAAACCAGTGGTTATGAGTGGAACTGCAACTCATGACAATAGCCAGACAGTGAGAAAAGGCAAATGGAGCAAGGGAACATATTTGAGAAAAATATAAAAGGAGGGAGGCAGTGGCACATGAGCCAGTTTAATAGGTTGGATGGGGAGGGTGTGGGATCAGATACAGAACCCTCAAACTTCCCAGCCTGGGCCAAGAGGAGGATAGGTCACATGCGGCCTGAATTCAGATGAGGAGAAATGGTCCTCACTTTGTCCAAGCCAAGAGGACCTTGAAGCACAAGCCCTGTTTCCCACGTGCTTGAGCTGCCAAACTGAATTTGCTTGCAGCCACACCCATGGCCAGAGTCAGCCTTCTGTGCACCCTAGGAGGCCTGGGGATGAGGTGAGTGCTGGGAAGCTCAATCTGACCAAGGTTTGGGGAATGTTGCATTGCTCAGAGGCAAATATTTAGAGGCTGTGGTGGTAACTGGCAAAATCTAAGGAAATGCAAAATGACAGACAGAGCCTCTGTTTCTATACATCTCTCACCTGTGCTCAGTGCTACCTGCAAATACTTCCTATCTTTTCTCAAAGAAGGCAGCTGAAAAAGGTTCTTAATTCACTGTTTTCCTGCACAAAAAAAAAAAAAAAAATGGAGGTATCATATTCCTGATTTCTTCTTATCTAAATTTTTTACTTTATATTTTTTAATTAACTCTAAAAACACATTATAGAAGAATACACTAAAGTTTAGCATTCTAAGTCACAAAGCAGTGACTGGTCCTTCAAATCAGCTAGATGCCACTATACAGCCTATCTTAAGCCTTCCTTTCCCTTCTCCAACTCAGTTTAGTTCTCTTTCATGTGCATAGGTAACAGAAACGACACAAATATATCTCCTTCCTGTCTATTTTTCTTATTTCCTTCAAGTTGGGTCTCTCAGTGTTTGAAAATTCTTTTCAGGTATGGAATTTTTCATGACATATGTTGAACATGTAATAAACGTATCTATAGTCCTAGACTGGACTGTGAAGCATCAAGGAGAAAGATTTACTGTCAAGAGAACTGAAGTTTTTATTATTGCCCTTTTGGAGAAAGAGGAGCTCTGCTTCTGCAAGTGTTAAAATTGACCAAGCAATTACTTTTAATGTTTTTATTCCTATTCCCCTCTCACAAATATTTGTTGGAAACTGGTAGTTTCATCTCACTCAAATAAGCACCAGATTGCTTCAGGGAAAAGATTGGCTCTAGCCAGATGTTCTGCTTAGCCAACTTCCTTTCTTTGGAGGGAAAAGAAAAAGATGTCAACACAAACACAAGTCTGTGACTGATTAGATGTTTTAGGGAATGAGGGAATATTTCCAAATTTAATATGTTTTGCCCTTTAATGATGAAGAAAATAGGTAGATCCTGAAAGCTTATTTAACTTACATAAACTTACTTATTTGCTGGCCTGCAAAAGGCTAGACCTTGGCCAAGGATAAAACAAATAAATAAATAATATTTCTTCTGTTGAGTTAGGGGTATTTTAACTTAGTTTTCAAAAGGCGTTATTTGCATTAGTACCCAGATGGCTTTATAAATATGAAAAAGTGTGTGGATAATGAATCCTTGAACACAGTGCATTTGGGTTTTTTTTTTACCAGTTAGTCTAGCACAAAACTGACAATTCCTGTTGGCAATGTCATCTTGGAGACCAAGAACTCAGTGGTGGCAGTGACCAACATCTTGTGTATTTTCTTAGAAAATCAGGATTAATTTTCTAAGAACAACTGAGCACTTTAACCACTTGTGATAGATGGTTTAAGGAATGGGTCTCTCCTGTTAGATTTGCTTCCTTGTGATCAATAGGGCGCATTAGGAAAATGGATTTGAACCTTGACAGCTGTCACTCATGCCAGTTCAGATTTGTATAGACAAATTCATAACTTTGTCATAGAAGAAACACATTTTCCTTTAGAACTTACTTGTGTACAGAAGGAAAAAAGAAAGGATTTTATGTCACCACAGTACTGTTCTTTCTCATCTAGAAAATCCAGTGAAGTTTTCCGAAGAGGACTTTCCCAGTTCTTAATAAACTACCTCCTTTCCCAGGCATTTGACTGATTTGTTTGATCATCCCTTAGGAACATATTATTTTTAGGAGTTTTGTCCATTTGATTTGCTAAAAAAATACAACTGTAAAATTATTGGGGTTTTGCCTGCCCTTTTACGTTTAAAACCTCATTCAAAATGAAATCTTTTGGAGTAAAAATTATTCCTCTGTTGTATTCCTGGTCAGGGTTTTGATTTTATCTAAGTTCTCTTTTTAATGTTGCAATAATTCTTATGGTACAACAGATTTAATTTGGAAGAAGAAGAAGAAAAAAGTTTTCTTTGTTCTGCATGTCTTACGGATGATCTTGATTTTTCCTTTCTCATTTTCATCTCATTTATAGATCTGTAAGGTTTCTTCAGTTTCATGACGTATTTGTTTGGCACGGCCTGGTTTTGGGTAGCAGGGGGGCTGCAAAGGTGGCTCCTGTGAGAAGCT
>VYXC01009538.1:316843-449923 GCA_013397175.1 Platysteira castanea
CTGTGTTGTCAGTGGGAAGGAGGGAGGGCCTGGGGGAGGGGAAGGTGTTTTCAGGGCTCATTTTACTTCTCATTACCCTCCTCTGATTCTGTTAGTAATAAATTTTACTTAGCAACTAAGATTGAACCTGTTTTGCCCTTGAAATATTTCTCTCGCTCTCCTTATCTCACCCATGAAGCCTCTGTTAACCCTTTCCTCTTTTCCCTCCTTTTGCCCAGCTGTGGTAGGGGAGGGTGAGCAAGCAACTCTCATGGGTGCCTGGCGTTGGGCCAGTGTCAAACCATGACACATGTCAGGAAAGAGCACAAAAAGGATGCTGCCTTGGGTCATTGCAGTTACAGGAAGGAGGAGGAATGAGGAGGGACCATGTTCCCAGGCAGCACCTGTGACAAGTAGAGCTCCTAGTTTGTGCTATAACTCTTTCAACACTGTTGCCAAGTGGTCTTTCAGCTACTGAGCCTGTGCTCCAAACAGAGTTTCTTTGGAAACAGGCAAGGTTCAGCTCAAGCCTAAAGATTCCAAAGAGGATGGGTTGCCTAAGTCTGAAAGTGCTTGATGTGTGAGACTTCCCTGGATCGTTGTATTTGACGGAAGTCAAAAAAGCTGGAAAGCTTATTACCTGGAGTGTCTGACTAAGATGAGAATAATTTCCTCATAACCACATGTAGTATCATTGGGAATTGGATTTCCTGTTCTAGCAGTAACACCTTGCAGTCCAGCATTAGAAAGGATTGGTGTTATCTTTTAGTGTCTCTAGCAATACAAATATGCCCCTTTCTTTTACAGAGAGGTGCTCAGCAAAAGTGTCAGCAAATTGCAAAAGTCCTGTCTGAGGGCGTGGTTTCAGTAAACCCCTTTGTTAAATATGGAGCTCTCCCTAGACACTTCTTTGTAGCCAAAGGCTTAAATATTCAAATAAATATATTTAATGGCTCGATGGTTCTCTTCTTCATTGGTGTGAATTTTCCTTTACATGCCAGAGAGCTAACAGAAAAGCCAAGTGGCTTGAATCATGATAACCACGTTGCCAGTAAAAGGCAAGCTCTATGTTTTGGCTGGCAAAGGCACTAAGGAACGTACCAGCTGTGAATTATTTCTTCCCCCTGAGTAAGGGGGTTTTTAGGGCAGTTAAAAATAAAGCCAAATTATTGGCCAAGTCGTGGACTGGGAATGATAAAGAAGTTGAGGAAAATACTGAAAAAAGCTGAGAAAATGAGCTCCCCCGTGTTGTTAAAAATTATACACCTTTGTCATCTGTAGTCAAGCTACAGACTGCTCTACACACTTCTGAGGAAGAGAGAACAGATGAACCTGAATGTGGACAAAGACTTGGGAGAATCTTTATCCATTCTCCTGACATAGCCAATACTAGATTTTCTAAAGAAGAGTGTGCATGTGGGGAAAGTTGTGAATTAGCACTCTTAGTAAACTATGGAAAATCTTAGTTAAGGCATGGCATTTGGAGCTAGAAAGATCCTGTTAATCCATCTAATTCAGGTTTATCACTCCGGGAGGGCTCTCTCATAATATTTCTAGTGACTCATCTAGCCTCACTTGAATTCATATCTATGAGGTTATTACTTCCTCTTGCTTTTTAGGAATCATAATCATGGAAAGTAGGAATCCAGGCTTAACTGCTAAGAAATGGAAATTTATTGCATCAGAATGCATAGCTCAGCTCCAGAAGAATGCTCCCTTTTCCTTTGTCATTTAAAAATGTTTTCCTCCTGCTCCTCAAATATCTTCATTTTTTATGCCTCATACCTTAAATACTCCATAAAACATGCCTAAATCATGTTTCTTCTGATAAGCTGTTGCGAGATTCCTTCAGTACCGAATCAGCTGTGTGTCATGGGTTAGCACAGCTTGGAGTTTTAGTTAAGAAAAAAAATTCCCCCAGCCACAGAAGTGATGTTTTTCGTGAGGGGCTGCTGTAACTACCTCCAGACCTGATAGAACTAATCAGTTGGCTAATTTGAATATTGACAACTCTGTTAAGCGACTTAAGAAGCTGGATACGCCTCTGTAAAAGACACATTTAAAGATGAACAAGCCTGGGAATTGCTCTCTTGCTTCTGGCTCTTGGACAGGTAACTGGGGTGCCCACTTGGCCCAGCGGGCCGGGCCGGGCTGGGCCTGGCTGCTGGGCCCGCAATACATATTGTGTCATTCTCACCATGCCTGTGGGCCGGGATGGCCCCTCCCANGAAGTAGCTGTGATCCAATGAGAAGCCTGAACAGAGAGAGATAGTGATGAAGTGAAGACTCTCGCTCCCAGGGAAGAAGAAGAAGACCTCTGTTCCTAGAGATGAAGATGATCCCAGAGACAGATGAAGAGAACCTTTGCTCTTGAACAGCTCATCCTTAAAATAGTACCCCATTAGCTAAGACTGAACTCTCGAAAACAGTTGTGGGGAAAGCTGTAAGTCGAGGGAAGGGACTTACACACATGCCAACAGAAACCATTCCAGGCGGCTATTGTGCTGTGACATTGAAGCCACAAGAAGACTGTTTCTTGTGGAGAAGCCCCACAGCATGGGCAAATGAGACTTCTCTCCCTAAGTGAACTGATGAAAGACTATTATAGAAGTGGTAAACTGACTGAAATAATCCCAAGTTTGTCTCTTTATGTTGTAAGTGGGAGGAGGGAGGAAGATGGGGGGAAGAGAAGTGTTCTGAAGGTTTATTCTGACCCTTATTACTCCTTTTTTTTTTAGTTCTGTTAATAAACTTTATATTCGTTAAAGTTTGGAGCCTGCTTTACATTCCTCCTAATTCTTATCTCATAGAAGATAAAAAATGAGAACAAACCCACTATACTGTGAGACACCTATGGGGCAGCACCAGTACCAGACCTCGATGGACACAGACTTCAATGGCATTACAGATAATGCTGAGGCTGGAGTGGCAGCATGTATAGATTATGCATAGATTTTTAGGGGCATAATGCTAAATGGCTGACTCTGCCTGGGCTACCTTGTAGCCGCAAACAGAAAGCAATTAGATGAATAGAGAAGGTCATTAAACCATTTTTCTCCTGATGCCATGAGGTAACAGCCACTGAGAGAAGACTGGCTAGGCTCTGTGAGGGGCTTAGAGGTGACCTGCTGCTGTGCATTGCTTGTAGCCAGCTGCTGCCTGGGTGATGTTGTCTGTGTATCGAGGCACAGCCTGAAGGAAGAGAGGATCCCAGAAAAAGACATGATGCGTTCTGCTTTCATTGACAGGAGAATGCCTTACACATAAACAACAAGAGAGACTGTGTCAAAGCAGAAAACCCCACATATTTTTCAGGTCAGGCTACTATGCAAACCATACCAGAATTTCTTGCAGGTATTTCCATTTCAGGCTTTTGGAAGATGAAGGACAAACTTTACAGATCACCAGGACTAGATACTGATGGTGCCATGAGTTCTGAAGAATCTCAAACATAAAATTACTGAACTATTGCACATGGGAATAACACAGAGTTTAAACCTTCAGCAATACCAAAGAAAGGAAAGTTGACAAAGATAACTTCAGTCACTGAAGAGTGGTCTTGGAATGTGTAGACAAGTGGGTCTAATTTTTCATTCTGGAAAATCAGTAGAAAAAGCTTCATAAAGAGCAGAACAAATAGATATTGGATAATACATTACAAAAAGGAACAGGCAATATGGATATTATCAAGGCAGTTATGCCTCACAGAGCTGTTAGAGTCCTTAGTAAGTAATATATGAGGATCCATGTAGTATATATGGACTTTCTACAAGCTTTCAGCAAGATCGTTAACCAGAGGTCTTGAAAACCCTAAAAACTCTTAAAACCCCCTCCAACTAGGAAAGAAGCCCCTTTGGAGCAGATAACTGCTAAAAGATAGAGAATGAAATCTTTTAGTAATGGAATAAGGTTACTAATGCAGCCCCATGAGAGACACGTTACTGCAGGCTGTACTGTTAAATACACCCATACACGATTTGTGAGTAGAACAGAGAGGTGGTGAAGCCTGAAGGTGATTTGGGATACTTAGGGGAAAGATGACAGTAAGAAATTGGAGTGATAGCACACTATGAGGTAACAGAGGAATAAAACTATAGGTGAAATATAATGTAGAGTACTGCACACAGGGTGTGGGGAGGAGGGGGGATACCAGCACTCACTTCAGAGATGGCTTTTTTATACTTTTTCCCCAAAGTACCTGTAAGTATCTTCTGTTGGCCAGACAACAAACAGATGAATTATCAGTCTGAATCGATGTGGCGTTTTATTGTGGTTAGAAATTTTAATGGAAAAATTGGGAAGAGATGCTGAATTCATGAATCTACTTTAAATGTTTTCTGCTTTCTTAATTTCCCTGCAATGATGAATTTTATCTTAAAATGTTTGAACCATTGGTACTGCAATACTGACAGAAGACAGACTTACAGGCCAATACATATTGTGTCATTCTCACCATGCAATCAAAAAAGCAGAGTAAACTCAGATATGTTGCAAAGGTAATAAGATGCAAGTATATATAAATACTTGAATGCTTCTGTTTTATGTAAGACAAAAAAATAATGGTTTAAATCTCCTGAGAATTCACTACTGAACTTGTGAAACATAGGCAAAATATTATGCTTTGGACAAGAAATGAGTTTTAATACTGGCATGGCTAAATCTAGCATGGATGATTGTATTCTATTTATGCAAATATAAAGTTTTAACCTTTTTTCTTTGTCTTTATTTTTTTCCTTACAGTACTCTTATGTGTTCCTCTACAGATGCTGTATTGAACTTGCATTTGCTATATTCCCCTGCTGCTTTAAGGAGTTCCTTTCTGTGCTATTTGAGAAAGATCAAGGTTCTCTGGAGAGCAAGAGTGAAAAGCATCATCATCAGTGACTTGTTCAGGGCCTTCAGTCTGATGCTGTCAATTTGTCATACACCAAACCCCATCTGGTTGTGGCCTTTATGCACCAACACTGACGGTGAAAGGAACGGGAGTGTGGGAGGGACTGGCCACTCTAGGACCTCAGTCCTTGCTGAGGGCTGTCTTCTAGAAAAGTCCTAGCTTTCCCTTTCCCTCTTTTGTACTCCATGCACAGTGCTGGGTGGAAGGGTGACATCAAAGAGTGGTATTTACCCTCAGAGGCAGAGAATTTCTAGGTTCTTCCAAGACACCCTCTACACATGAAAAGCCACAGTGGAACAGATACTGTTTAGTCTGGCTGGCAGCACCATGAAATGAGCGTCCCCTTCTCCCCTGTCTCTTGATTTTTATTTCTCCTCCACGCTCTTCCCCTGAATATCATCAGTTCTATACTGGAATGTGCTGCACACGTTTGAAAAGCATTATTATAAGCTCAAGGGTTGCCAGCATTTTGCGATTCTTGTGTGACAGTGAGTGCTGAAACAGAACCTCTGGAAAGGGACAAAGATTAAACCAGAAAATTGCTTCTGTCTGGTGAACTAGAAAAAAAAGTCTGTGGAAATAATTCCCCTTCATAAACTGTAAATTGTACTTGTAGTCTACTGAGCCCAGATATGCATGTTCTTTCTATTACAGCTCATGAACTCACAACTGGAATTTGCTTTTTTTAAAAAAATGCAGTGAGCCAGCCCATAAAGCAGTTTTGGACTCTAAAATTATATTATAATTGGAATTTTTAAACTTATATAGGAACATTACTGTGTTAAAATATCTGAAATGAGGTATTTTCAACATAGAAGTTAAACAAAAAGAAACACTAGTAGTTTAGGGCAGGAAATTACAAATTGAAGCACTCAGTTTTAAAGGGATTATGGCTAATGTAAAATAGACCTTTCACTTAGCACTTCTTTTCTACTTTGGCAACCAGGCACCAACAGACAGTTACATTATTTGTGGCTATAAAAGGCTATGAGCAAAGTCATGTTACAGGACTATTAAGGTGAGAAATCTAACCTTGTGGGGAGTCTTCTTACATCACTTAGACTTGCTCCAGCCCCAACAATGGTGATAGTGAAAGGAAAACAAGAACAAGCTCCCTAAAATGGGGGAAGAGCAGACCGCCAAGGCCACAAGAATCTGTGACTCTTCAATTTATCTTCAGTTCTTCCAATCTTGGGTCTGGGCTGGTGTTTTTTTCTGAGAGAAGAAGGAATAGGTCTGGATCCCAGCAAGAAAAGAGCACACAGAGCCCTCAAAGCCTCTTGGGAACCAGTGGGTCCAAACAGGTAAACGTGAAAGGAACTGCAGCTTTCCCAGGCTGGGATCCAGCACCCACCTTGCCCCCACCTTGTGCCCCCCATCTTGACCTCCCAAGTGACCCATAAAGGAAAAGTAGGAAGAAGAGGGAGGCAACCAAAACCAAGGCAGAATTAGCTGAGAGGTAGAAATGGATGTGTTTGCACTCATACAACTCTGTTGGTTGCCCCGTGTAGATATGTATCAGGTCACTGGAGCCTGTGAGGCTAATTCTGACCTAACCTGAGGTCTTATGGCACTGCTGTTACACTGCAAACGGTTGTGGTGTGTTGCAAGACCACAGTGAGACCCTAAGTTAACTGCTTACGTTTTTGAGAACGTTTAGTAGAAGTAGTTATAGACACTAAGGGAAGACCTCTTGAAGGAACAAATGTTTTAGCCTGCAGCGGCATCAGTTATTGTTCAAAGCAAAGGGTCCAGGCTGTTCCAAGGATAACACATTGCTTTGCAACAATTCATATCTTGATTCTTTATAATTCATTACAGGACTTGGAAAGAAGCAGCATGTGAGATAAATGAAGTGGCAAAAAGATGTATGGGAAGAACCTGTGATTATTAACTGAAATAGTTCAGCATAGACTGTAATTCCACCAGTGTGACTATGCTGATTTATGCCAGCTGAAGCTGAGATTGTTTGTTTGCTTGTCTTAATTGCATTTAAGAAGTAAAGCATTCATCTCTAATCCTCATGTTTGCAGAGAAGTGCTTGAAATGTAAGTGCATCTAATTGTTCAAAGATGTAGAATGCAATTATAAGACAACCTAGTGGTATTATTATTTAATCTTGTGGTACTTAGAGAAAATTATTCCTATTTTTGATCAGAATATTTTGAGAATTTGATTGGAATTTTGTATAATGGTAGTTTCCCCTCATTTTTTTAGTGCATCTTTCAAACAGTGTCAAAAGGCAGTAAATATCACTGAAGGTAAGCAATCTTTAGCATAAAAATTAGGCAAGTCTGACAGAAGCAAATCTAGTGAATGTAGTAAGTGAATTATGCTCTGCTTATCTGGAGAAATTAATTGATTGCATCCTGTACAAATTCCTAGGAATTTTTGACTCTAAAATTTGCAAAAATATTCCTCAGATTTTCACACCAAAATACTTGAAACCTCTTTTGACCAGATGACCAGAAGGAAAAGAACTGAAATGCATGACCACATTGAAATTAGTTGCAAACTTTTAATTCTTTTCAGGAGGATGTTTTTCCAAGCAATTTAACATTGTAGAACATGCTGGTTTGGCCATACCAGAGACTGAATTCTCCATTCGCCAGCCAGATACAGAGCAAGAAGCAGTGCATACAGTCAACCAACCTTTTTCTTTTCTTTTTTCTTTTATGACTTAAGTGGTGTTCTGCCAATGTTCAGTGAGTTATTGCTTTTGCTGCTGAGTCAGATTGCAACAATGTCTGTTTCCTAGGGATGTTTCTTCTGGGCTCTTGTCCTGGTTTCAGCTAGGGTAGAGTTAATCTCTTCTCAGTAGCTGTTACAGTGCTGTGTTTTGAATTTGGAATGAGAACGGTGTTGATAACCACTATTAGAGGAAGAGAAGCAATTATTTTCTTATCCTTTTCAAAGAATGTAAACCTGAAAGAGGGTGAACTTAATGAAGAGCTTGGATGGGAGGTGGGGAGTACAGCAGCTTTGCTCTGCACCTCTGTGTACCATGCTGTCATAGGAAACCTGTCTTCTTCACAGAGCAGTCTACCTGGCATTCTAAAAAGCCCCAGACACCATGCAAATGTAGAAAAACAGTCAGTGAAATGGCAAAAATTGTTACAGGTGAGCAATAACATCACAAAGACATCTATAACTTCTTATTTGCCTACTATTCTTAGAGAATTAAAAAAAAAAAAAGGCCCGTTCTAACTCTGAGGTAGGTATAGGCTCCTTCAATTCACAGCCAGGTGCTCCAGAACTGGGGGACCTCACAGTTGCAACTAATCAGGCATTTCTGCTGCAGCTGTTTATTATTCAGTCCCTCCGCAAGGATTTTCTTTTTTCCCTCCTTTTTCTTGAGGATGTTCTGATTTTTCTGAACCCAGCAGGAGGTAGCATCTAGAGAGTTGACTCACCCCCTCAACACCAAAGGATAGTGCCCCAAAAATGGCCTACAAGTCAAGAGGTATTTTGGGGTGACAAGTTTGAAGAGTGACTTGTAGGTCACACTGCTACAGGAGCTAGGTGGCTTCCCTGCAGCCCTAGTGCTGTGTGGAAGTTGGATGCAGGCAGTGGTTTTGCAGATGTGATGCGAATCAAGTTTTGCATGTACAACATGTAACTCAGTAACTCTGCTGGTACTAGGTGAGATGAAATTCATACTTTCAAAGAGCCATATGAAACGCTATGAAATAGATATGACTGCTCAGGAAGCTGCCTGAAGGGATGGCAGGAGGTAGAGGCAGCTCTGAAACTGACTACTGCAACCTTGCTTGTCCACTCAAAGGAAGGGGTCTCTATTTTTAATTCAGCCATACACCCAAACCTGTAATGTCCTCAGTTGTTGGATGTCTGCACTGGGTGAGTTCAGAAAAAACTTATGCTAGAGCCTTAAATTATTAGATCTTCTGCTGGAAATTCTCATTTCAGTGGATTTTCCCTCTATTAAGCAGGAAAAATTTCCAGAACAGGAAAAATGTGTTATCCTCAGCACTGCTTGCAGTCAGGTGGCACTGCTCAGGCACAGATGGGCTCCTCTGAACTCAGGAAAGCAGAGGCTTGAAACCAGTGTGGAACAAAAAGTGATTTCTGACAAAAACCAAAACGTTGTTTTGACCACTATTTCCCATAGTGGTTTTCTTTTTAGAAACACAAATATGTAAAGGAAAACATCTGTCAGTGTCTGCAGGTTTTTTGTATATACAGTTTTTGTTTTAAATTGAAAAAAGAAGCTGGAGGATTAAAAAGATATCATTTGTTAACATATTCCAGTAAAAGTTTTTGAGACCTTTCCAACATCTTCTCTTACTTCTCTTAATGTCTTTTTTCCTTATAGCTTATACATCAATTTATCTGCGTCTTTACCCAGATTTAATATAAGCCAGTTATACCAGACACAAGTTTAACATTTGGCATGTGACGGATTTCCTAGGAAAAGCTTTGGTCATGAGTAGGGGTCTCTTTAGTGTCATGGGTGAATCTCAGTGACTTTTGCCTTTCCCTGCTTTTATTTTAATGTGTGTTTTCATGAGCTGCTCCATACAGAAGTTGAACTGGGTTTATAGAGCCAAGCATGTGGCAGCCCTTTTCACAGAGAGGAAACTAATCAAAGAAAGATAAAACTTCCACTTTTGCGTTTCTGACACTGCTGTGGCTACAGAAGAACAACGAACACAGGCACAGCTCCAGCTGCAACCAGCAGCATGGCTTCTGGTGGCAAAGGCTTCCCACATGGCTCATCACTACTTACTCCGTGGCTGCTTATCACTGATTATTCCTCTACATTTCTAGATAAGATTTTTTTTTCTAACTGTTTCGGTCCCCCAGGCCTGAGTTAGCTTATTTTTAATCATCCGCTCATGCCTGAGCACTCCCAGCTCTCCTGAAGGCCCGGGGCTGCTCGGCGGGATGGGATCTGTGCTCTGCCACCTTCCCACGTGTGGCTCTGTGCCCACGGCCGCACCTGCCGCTGGCTGCTGGCTAAGAATAGTGCCCTGCTCCGAGTTATCTCCGAGCTGCTGCCAGAGGAATGCAGATATAGCGAGAGACAAGGCGCTGCTGAGGGTCACGGATGAAGCCTGGGGCTGAGATAAAGAGCACAAGGATCTGAGGGTGCCAGAGGGGCACTTAGAAAGCAGTGTCTCCTTTCTGCTTTCTGTCTACCTCCAAGTGCCCATGTGCTCAGAGTGCCAGAGTGCTCACCGGGAGATCCACGGGAAGTTTGAGGACAAGACGACAGTTGGAATAATGATCTTGCAGCAAATGAGCTTTGCTTAGCACTGCTGTCAGGAGGAAGGTTTTGTTTCAGTGGCATAGCAACTGCAAGATGAAAAGGGCCAGGAACAAGAGGGAAAGGGGAGATGGTGTCTCGCTCTGTAATGCAGTTTCCTGGTGGGGGAAATCCTGTGGTGCTCTATAAAAATTCCCACTGAGCAGGTTGAGCTGAGCTCATGGGACTCAGGATTTATTAGTGCCCTATTGCCCTGTTAATGCCTGTCTCTTGTCAGGCTCCATTTGGTCTCAGTGTGGAGTGCAGCAGCTCTCCCAGATGCCCAGTAAGGATGTACATAGTATCCCCAAGTCAGGCTACACTCTGAATAACTCTCTTCTCCCTCACTCCCTGTTTTTCAGGAGAAAGGCGGCTCAGAGGAGTGCACTGGCAGGTCCCTTTCTCGGAGGGACATGTGCCAAGCCCGTCACCAATATAAATTGCCCCAGCAGGACCATGCTCAAGCCTGGACTTCTCATTGTAAGTCTGATGAGTGTCCCAGTCTGCCTGGTGCAGTGTCACAGGAGTCACCTGCCACCCTCCTGCGTCAGCCTTTGGGACCAGACTTGGGATGGCTTTTACCTCAGACTTCCACATTTTCAGGAGATAAATGACACAACTTACGGCTGCTCTTTGCCTTGATTTTTTAGTTTTGGCTCATGTCTGAGTCTTAACTATAAATTTGCTATTGGTTTAAGCTATCTGACAGTTTATTGCAATTGATGCATTGATGTGGACAAGTGGAGATGTTGATTTACCTTTCCGCAAGTGTGCTTGCAGATGTTTCCATACCCTCTCAGACAGAGAAGTGCAAGATGTGCTATTCATTTGCTCTCATGCAGTAACTGATCAGATGCAATTCCCTTTTCTTTACTAAGGACTTTGAAATCTGTTTTCATCTAAAACTCCACTGTCATAAACTTGGAAGCAGCATTCCTTCTGCTGATAAAAGTATGATAAATCCAGTATGATAAAGGATTTCTTTTTTTTTATTTTTTCTCCCCAAAAAGTTCAGATATTTTTAAACACTACATATATATTATCCCATGGTCTTGTAAATTGACGTTCTGCCTTTTAAAGATTATAATTTCATTTACTTTCAGAGATCGTTTATCTAAAAAGGCTACAAATAGCAAGTACTATTTTCATCCACTCTGAAATTATTTATTCTTATGACCAAAATCATCACATCACAAGTGATCCTTTATTGTTTTTTATACAGCTAGTTACACCCAGATTCACAGGCACAAGAAGAAGCTATCAGTAGCATGTCACACTTAATAAATCAGTGCATTCAGGTCCTGAGTGCAATGCTCTGGTACAGCAGTTCAGTGTGCATCAGCTGAGTGAGGGCTGGCAGTAGGGAGCTCAATTCTTGACTTGTCACAACTGAAAGGTAAAACATGTTGGAGAAAAAGAGGTGGATGAAGAACCTTCACCTTGGCGGTCCTGATGACTCAGGAAGGTAGGGCAAACTTTTAAAATGGCAATAACTTCATTGTAAGTCTGAGCCCTAATATTTGTGGAAAGGGAAGTCTGAGTGTTGGAGAAAAGATGTCCAACTTTGTGGATGTGAGAGGCCAGCCAAGGAGATTACATGTGGTGAAGCATCAACCTATGGCTTTAAGCTTCTGCTTCCTCTGCAGTGAAAATACATGCCCTGTAACTACTCAAACTTAAAAGCTATTGCTGTGCAGCTGAATGGATCCTGATAAAATGTTGAAGCAGATAATCCATAGTAATTGTTTGTGCATTTTTGTTGCAATAGATAAGCAAGTTCTGGGAAACCACAGCACTGATGCCCTGCTGAAAGGACATCCGTGCTAGAAACCCCAAAAGTATATAGTGAGGCTGTGCACAATGCTGGGCTCTGTCTGTACCAGTACCTGGGGAAGGTAGGAGGGCTCTGATCAGCCTGAGTGAAGCTGATGGTCCTCATCCTCTAATAAAGTGTGATTTAAGAAATAAATCGCAAATGTAGGGCAAAAAGATTAAAGCATACTGATCCTGATTTAGCTGATTTGAAGAAAACTATTTCTGTGAGTTTCCTACTTTACATGTGGGGGTTGGTTTAGTGGACCCTATCCATCCCAAACCGGACAAATGAAACTGTGCAAGACAAACAACCTTTGTTTCCTGAACTCAGGCACTTAGTCATCAGTAATTATTTAGAACAGGTAAATGAGCCAAAACACTTCATAAAGCAATATTTTTTTTGTTTCTCAGCTATTGCATCTGCTGCTTTTCCACAACCACCTTAATATTAAAATGCTTCTCTTGGCATGGTGCCAGCCATGGAAGAAACAAGCTGGTGGAAAGCAACCACATGCCAATCACAGTCACAGGGTTGCTCTACACACATTGAAATGTCTGGTTTATGGGAATAAGCTACTGCAGCTCCTATCATCAGGCAGCCAAATCCGTCGTGATTTGTATGCGCCAAGACAATTCGAGGTTTGTGTGCAAAAACCCTGTTATGCAGAGATTGAGATCTAAGGAGGAAGGACTCTCTGCCAAAGGGAGAATTTCTTTTCCTGTGGTATGAAAAATAAGAAAAATCAAGTCATCTAATTAAAAGTCTGAATGTGTGGAGCTGGGTTGATACACTTATTTGCAAATATCCTGGAAAACTATCTGTTAGTTTCTGTGGCTTGACTTTGGGACAACTGCAGCTAGTGTTTTGCTTTTGTGATGGATTGCATACACAGTGGTTCAGAAAAAAAAGCAGAGAACAAACACATAGCCCATTTTTCAGACCTGTCTGGGATGTGTGTATGTGCTGTATTTGCAGTATGTGTTGTTCCCTACATCCTTCCCATCCCATTGCCTGCTGACACGGCTGCTTAGACAGGGGCCACTGCAGCAGATTCTCTGCCTGCCTGCTGTAGTGTTTGAGAAGTTAATTCTTGCCATCCCTGGCAAATGTCAAATTTTGAGTCAACTCAACAGTTTAAGTCAAACTTCTTCATGTGAACATTATCCCTGAAGCTTCTTTCTCACCTTCTTTTTTCAACCCAACCAAAAGAAAACACCAAAATGTCTTTTGTAGCATCTTCAGCAATGGATGTATTTCTTCTAACTGGGAAAAAAGGCCTGTTGATTTTCCTGGCAGAGTTAAAGGAGGTGCCAGCTGCCAGGCTCACACAGGCAACTGTATGAATTCATTGCAAAGGTTAAAAAGTAAAACAAATACCTAAAGCCCTGGCACAGGTTTAACCTGCTCCATAAAGGTGCCAGAGAGAACTCCTGGTTTCTAGTGTAAATAGCCCACACAAGCCTACACTGGACATTAATCTGAAGGAATATGGAACCAGAGAGGTTCTCAGGAGGGTGTCTCTTTTCCCTCCCTGTTTAAAATCTCTGTCAGAATCAACCCAGAGGTTCATACGCCTAAAACCCTAACCCAGAGGTTTGCCAACTCACCTCTAAAAGGGACCAGGACTCAGGGGTGATGTGGCACCTGCTCCTGGTGGTGCCTGCACCTGCTCCTCCAGCACATGTGCAGGTCACTGCTGCACCATAGCACCATGCCAGTGCCAGGCTGTTCAAGAGCTGGGAGATGTTGTTCTTGTGGCCATCTCTGCTTTATCCTACAGAAGATATTCCTGTAAGTAAAGGCACAGGGGCTGTTGCTGCAGTGGGGATAGGCCGGCGACTGGTTATTGGCAGTGTGGGAGTGTGATGGCTGTGGGGTCCTTGTTTGGAGGGGGTGAATCTATTTGGTGGATGAGGCAGTTGTTACGGGCAAAGGGTTTGCAGCTGAAAAACTGAGGGGGGGAGAATAAGATAGGAGGAAGGTAGTGATGAATTTATTGTGGGGGCACCTTCCTCCTCAAGCAGTGTGCTATGTTAGTAAAAATAGCTACGTGTAATTAAAGAGGATCATCACAGGGCTGGAGGTTGTCTCTGTGTCACCTGATACTGCTGTCGGTGTTGATGGTGGCACTCGCTTGCGTGGGTTTGGGAAGCCCAGGTTCGGCCAGTTCTTAGACACCTCCAGTGGCAGAGGGTCTTCTCTGTCCTGAAAGTCTTCCGGTGCTTCACTAGGATATATCCTTCACCTGTGCCTTGGTCAGGAGGTAATTTATAGACTACCCTTAGATTAGTCTCCAAGTGATGTCCAGTCTGATTGCAGTGAGAGAATCTCTTTGCATGAATGTAGGAAACTTAATATACCGCATCTGGTAGGATAAAATATGATTGGGGGATTGCCTGTTTGCTGAACCAAAGCATGCTTCAGTTTGGGTGAAAGCAAGAGGCAAAGTAAAAAAGACCCATCTTTGAAAGACACCGAAAAATCAATGAAAATAAAAGAGTGGGATGTGTTAAAAACAGCTGGCTGTAACCCAGCAACAGTATCCAACAGCCACACTCTCAGGGACAGGCTGCTTCTGCCTGTGCTGATCTTTTTCTGGTTGATCTTTTCTGCAAGGAAATGTGCATTTGGCTTTCCTGTCAGTTCTGCTCAGCCAGCTCAGGAGTACCATGACAGACTCACACCACCATACCTCCAGCTGAAACTGGTGCAAAGATCTGGAGGATCTAATCTAGCTAAAATAAATATTAGTTCCTCGTCTCTGGTAAAAGCTGCCACGTAACCATAGCAAGGGGTAGGGGCTGCTTTGGATGACCATTTTAATCCCGAGTCTGCCTGAACATATCCTGCTAACATGCAAGAAGTATTAGCCAGACTGCTTCAAATCTTGCTCCACAGTTACCACCACCCCTAGGCTACACCAAAGAAAGGGTGAAGAAGATATCCATGGGTTGAAGTCTAGCAAGGCTGCTTGAGCTCCATCCCCTTGATCTGTCCTTCCCACAGGGCTCAGCCTGGGCCTGTGCAAACACAAAACTTCTCTGAGAGCTCTTTTAGTTGCACTCTACATGGAAAACCACAGTATCTCTGCCCCTGTCACTCAGTGCCCCTGCAAAGCTTTGCAAATGCTATCTTTCCATGCTTGACCTCCTTTTTGGAGCATCCTCACTATCCTACACTGTTGATTGTGGCTCTATGACCCAGGCAGTGCTGCATAACCCCCAGATCACCCTGTACCTTGGTTAATTCTAGAAAATGATCATTTTTGAGCAAGGAGATGTTTGCAGCCAGGGGCATACTGGCATGTCTGCTTTCCTAGGAAGTGAGTGTTGGTTGTAGGGAGGACAAAGAAATTTTGGGGAGTTTGTGCTGGCTCCTGCCTTGTGTAGAGCTGTGCTTGTGTAAGGATACCAAAAGGTGATGTGCCAGTAACACAGCTGTGCTGTGACTCTGAACTTGTGCTACACCAACACCACAAGTCTTTGAAGAAGGGATGGTGTCATGACGTCTGTCATACTAGTCTTGTGCTCTGCTCTGTACACCCAGTCCTGACCCTTCGTGGGACTCCCTTCCCACTGCTCCTTCTTCCCACAGCCACAGCAGCCAGACTCCAAAAAAAGTAAGTGAGGCTAGAGCAGTCCATGTCCTTCCCTGCCTCCCTCGCTCCATATACCCCAGATGGTAGACAGTACTCCTCTCCCCTTAGCTTGGCGCTGGTGCAGTGTGGATTCAGAAGGATAAGCCAGTGAGAGTCCAGGTACAAGCCAGAACTGCAGATGAGACATTTTAATTTCAGCAGGGTGCCACTTTCCAATGGAGCAGCTTTCTGGTCAGTCCTGACCTATGACAGAATGGCCACAGGGCACCTGTACAGTTGAGTCTGTAGCCCAGCAGTTCTGCGCCTTTCTTGAGCTGACTGGGTAATATGTGCCACGGGGAAGGAGGATGTGGAGCAGAGGATCCAGCTGACAGCAGATCTGTTCCCATGCCCTTGATGGAAAAAGTGATAGGGAGGTATGGATCTGCGTGCCGCTGTCAACACAGAGATGCCGGGGTTTTTTCCTCCCTGGACAATTATGCATACAGTGGATTTCTGAGTCACAGGCTGGCATCCCAGCAGATCAAATCATTTGCCCAGTACTGGAATAAGCCAGTGTACAAGCCTGAAATGGTGAGCTGGTTCTGTTTGCTCAGCTGACGGAAGTGTAGCAGTTGCTAATTCCATTGCATCCCCTCACAGCAAAAAAGGAGAAAATGTAGCAACCAGCAAGAGAGAATACAGAGAGACTCTGTGTTGCTCTCTCCACTAAATATGCCCAAATGCAGGCAGACAGCTCTCTCCCCTCACTTCCTTGAGTGCAGAGTATTTGCTTTATCCGGTGATGTAACCGATTGCTAAATAATAGACAAACCTGGTATGAACTCTCCTACTTATTTCTGCGCGGGTGCACATATGGAGGAATCTTTCCGCATTTTTCACTGGATTTTACAACTAGAAATATGCCACTGCCCTCTGCTGGAAAAGCAGGAGGCAGACAAGCAGAAAAGAAAACCAGAGTGGAATTTTGTAAATGCATATTATTATTGCATTTACTTCACTTGGTGCTGGAGACCTGTGAAATGCAGTAGAACAGGGACAGTGGGAGTCCTTTGCCCACTGGACAGAGAAGGATCCATGCTCCTACCACGGCTGCCTTTCCCCCTCACTTTGGAGGGCTCCCAGATTGGGAAAAGCTTGGCAGTGGAAGAAGACATCAGACCAGAGTTATCAGCATTTTCTCTTTCTCCTACATTTCATGTATGGAATACAGTTAGGATTTTTGAGAACCCTTTTCTATCTAAAGCAATGTTTTTGGAGAACTCTTACTAGAATAGTCAGAATAAAAAGTTTAAGTTATCTGTTTAATGCTAAAGAATCAAGCTGACATTTATTTTGTAAGGTAGATCACTCAACACACCTCGAGAAAACTGTGTTACTCCAAGTGCTGTCAGATGGCTGTGGTTAAGCAATCCATATGGACAGCACCACAAGGTGCACTCCTCATGAGTTCTAAAACTGTTCTCTAATGAGAACAGCAGCAGCATTGGCTTGGAGCGAGCAGATGCATCTGAGGAAGGGCTACGGTTCCAGAAAAGATTTCTGTGAGATTTATTTAGCCATTTCTGGTGTGATGCTTATCAGACTGATTCCTCATTGTGAGAGGCATTAGCTTCTTTCTGAACTACAGAAATATTATTGCTAGGTTAGTCTTGAAGCACAGAAATGCTGGAATTGTTTCCTTGAAGAACCATGGCGGATTTTCAGCTTAAAGCTGGAGAGTCAAAAATATTAGTTTACACTGACAAATGCACAAATAGCCATGGTGGTGTGTCCCACCTACTCCAACGGCGTGGTCTCCATTGCTGGTCAGGGTGACACAGCCTGGGCAAGGGGCAAGGGCCAAGAAATCATGTAAAAAGTATAAGAAGGTGCAAAGCAGGGCTTGGCAACTACCTTTCCCCTTCTTTTAGTTTCAGTTTCCCTTTCTCATCTTTATTTTTCCCTTTCCCTTTCTCTAGCACTACAGTAAATGATTGTCCTGAGGATGGAAGTGTCACAATGGTGCCAGGAGATCTGAAAAATAAATGGACCAAGTAACCAAAGACTGGCTAGGTGGAGGGTAAAAGGGAAAGCCTCCTCGGCATAGCAGCAGCTGGAGTGCTGGGCATGAAATGTCTGCTCCACAGACTGGTTCACATGATTGACTTCCCTGATATTAACTTCTAAGCCCTTTGCCTAATTTGCTGACCCATATGTGGGTTTACATCTTTATATATAGTAAATGCATAAAAAACTTCTTATAATGACTCTACGAATGACATGTTGCTGCCCTGTAACTCGGTAGCTGTCCCTGAAGTTACATAGATGTGTCTGATTATAGATCAGCCTTTCAAAAGAAATAAAATAAAGTGGCATTTTATGTAACTCAATGGGTTACAGTAGGAAGCTGTTAACAGTAGAGGATTAAAATAAAATTGTTCTTGGTATTTAAAAAGTGATGAAATGAGGAGAAAAATAAATCCACCCCCAAATGCTGCAAATCACTCCTTACAAGCTTGGCATCTGCCAGGATTCTACTTGGAAAAAAAAACCTGGGCTCGTTCCCTCAGAGGGTCCTCCCACACTCTTCAAGGCATAAAGCCCAAGGGTAGTGTTCACTGTCCACAGACACACACAGACAGACTGTGCACAGGCACACCCAGCAGCCTCATTAATAAATGCCACCTTTCCATGTTTTTTTTTTTTTTTTAATGCTTTATAAAAGACATCATTGCTAAATCTTCGTATTCTGTGCATTGTCTCTGATGAGACTTAAATACAGGGGAGCGGATCTGACACATTTCAGCATATTTCCCTGTTCTTTAGAGGTAAGCAAGTAAAAGTAGGCCATTAGTGTGTGACATTTATTGCTTATACATTAGTGTGCATTAATCAAGTGATTGGCTGAATCAAATATTTCAGCATTGATCAGTCAAAGTATGATTACAAGTCAAATAAAAGTATCGGTAATGGACCACCTTCAGCTGGACAAAAACATATAGAAAGGAATAACTCCTGAGTTTTAGATTATTCATTTGTATTACTTTAAAATATCATCCCAGCATATCCTGTTTCCTTGATTTGCCTTTGTTTCTATGACATGACTGCCACCATATATAAATGAGATTGCATAACTTCCAGATCATTCACTGAATGTGGCATTGAGTAAATTACAAAAGGGGAAGGCATATTCTGCAAAATGTGTTCCCCTGATGAGATGGAGTTAGTCTTGCACATTTATTTCCAACATTTTGGCTAGGCGTGTACCTGTCTCAAGTACTTAAAAAAATACAAGATTATTTTCCAGAATTCCACTGTGTAATTTTTGCCATTAAACACTAAAAAGGAAAAATAAAAGTAAACCATTCACTATTAAAAGGCTTTAATTATTTGGAACACTAACATAAAAAATGTTTACTTGAAAAGGTTTCTTTCCATTTTAGTCTGTCTTCAAACCTGTTACACTATATTTCACTGACTAGTATTACAAATTACACTGACAAGTTTCCTCAAAGTCGCAAAAGATAGAACTACACTAAATTGTTTCACAAGTTATTTAGAAAAAACATGTAAGAAATTATTCCTTCCCTCTTCTTCTATGATGAAGCAGAAACTTAGCATTAAAGTAACAAGAACAGTCATTATAGTGCTAAGTATATTTGACATATTTAACCTCACAAATAAATAAATATATACAAGAGAGGTTACAGCATGTCAACTACAAAACAGAAGCTTTACATTGTAGAATTGAGAGCATTCAAGAGCAACTAAGTGACACAGAGTTTAAGACTACTACATGGTAGTAAAAAAAAAGAGAAAAAATCTTAATTCAGCAAAAATACAGGTAGATGTACATTAAACGGATAGGTTACAGCTTAGCTTCATTCAGGATACTGTGGGGTAATTTTATTTTATTTTACTGATCTATTATGTTTTATTGATTCCTCATTTTTTCAGGAAGGTTTGGTTTTCCTTCTCTTCACTTTTGAACATCTTAATCAGGTAGAAATCTCACAGTAAGCTGCTATGTGAACACTATTATCTACAGTAGTTAAGCAAGTGGGATGATAAAATATAAGTTCAATAAATGCTTGTACATAATCTCTCTGTAAGTTATTTCAATTATTAAAGACATCTGACAACACTCATCCCTGTTATTAATTACATTTTGAGTGAATGGGGCTGACTTCCATTCATACATCACAGAAGTATTTGCAGTTACGAGACTGAGGTTTCGTTCAGGTCCGTGTAGCGACAGCAGTGCTCCTGGGTGGAACACTGTTAGGACATCCTCCTCCCACCAGGTGTTTGCAGCCAGGGAAAATGTGCCATTTGTGCGGTCACAGCATTAAATGATCTCTGCACACAAAAGCAAGTGCAGAGAGCAGAGAAAGCACAAATCCACATCCCTAATCACTCAGCATCCACCTGCTTGGCAACTGAAAAATCTCAGCACAACTTTCTACTCTCTGAATTCAAATAATTAAACATGTGGCTAAATTATTTTGGTTAAAAAAAGGATTAATTTTAAAATGAAAACTTCCATTAGGAGACATTTTCCTCTGAAAGCAGTACTTGAAAAAACCTTTGATGTTTCAGCACATGCCTTCAGAAATGTGCAGCTACAATTTTTATAAAGCTTGTCATGGGGCGAAACATGGCTCATGAGGAGAGATGCCCTTTTGGCACTCAAAGTCACATGCTAATATGTCACACATTTATAGAGAGTAAAACAAGTATGCATTTTATGCTCTTGTCTGTTCTCTACACATACACACACACCCCCCTCAGTGTCATTATGGACACAGTGTAGCAATGTGAAATTCCCTAATATTGCCTGAACACCATTTAAACTCTGCATCCAACAACCTCAATCATGTCATTCAACGGGGAGGCAAGAGAGGGATTCTGATCCTGATAACGTCATGTGCCCGGAAAGATGTTATTTATTTATTATTGGTTATTTATTCCAGGTTATCCTAATGTTGCAATGCCATCTGATGGAGGTGTCTATACATACCTTATATCTGAAGTACAGAGACTGACAAACTCACGAGTTTACAAAGAATTAATCTTGTATTTAAATATTTAAACTTAAGTTTTAGCACCTTCCATTATTTTTAGATTGTCTGTGGTATACATTGTCATATTTACCATGTGCATTATTATAAAAATATGCGTAGAGAGAGTTCTAGGTATATATTTATATATCTGTATATAGTTGAATGTCCTTTTGTTATTTTGTTTCATGAAAAAGAACATTAAACATAGACTTGAGATGGGAGGCACTGCATTTCATACATACCAATCAATAAATGCTGAAACACAACATTGTGTAAACTGTGTTTCTATGTAGTGGATACAAATTGGCCTGCATTTACAGCACATACTGTTTTGGTTAAGTGAAATTTGCATGATTACGTCTATTTAGGCAAAAATGGTTTAAAATAACCCTTTTAATGGTGTTAGGGTTTTACTCACTTATGAATAAAGAACAGCACTAGACATTCAAGAAGCAAGAATCTAACAGGTGTCATAGGGAAACTCCATATTTTTCAAAAGAAAAAGACCATCAGTAAACTGTTCAATAAAAGTTTGCCTGTACTGCATGACATCTGCTATTTTCTCCAGGAGTCAAGGCTTGCTTCTGTTTGGATTATATAATTCAAAGTTAGGCTTATGGCTCTTCAGTATTAAAAGATACTTACACAGGATTACAATTGGCTGTCCAGATATCATGCTGGCTGGCATACTTTTAAAAACAGTTCAATACCATGGTGGAAAATTGTCTATTCCCACAACAGTAAAAGAGAAATTGGTCCTTAAGTGGAAGCTGTTTACAGGAGAACACTATAAACTGGGAAAAAAAACCTGAACAGGTCACATTCTATGACATCCAATATTTTCAATTCCAGGCAGACTTTTTGTATTCCTTTGTATTCCAATATATTAGAAACCCAGTTAGAACTTTGTGCTACGACTAAATGTGTCAGACATGATGATGTTTTTATAGAAGTTGTCAGAGTGAGGATTGCAGTATCCTTTGACCTTGTCAATAACCTGGTGGACAGGGATGATTGATGTCTGTTCTCCATCCTCTTGGGCAAATTTTGAAGATGGCTTGTCAAGAAAAACATTCTCTGAGAGGAGGAAAAAGCAACAAGAAAAAGTTAGGGCCTCTTAAGCAAACTCACAATTTAAGAGATGTGTCACCCCCACATAGACATGCCTTCAGTTGCCACTATTGCTGAATTAAATTAATGCCCTTTTGGCTTGGCATTGCTTCTTCTAAATTCTTTTGAAATGTCTGGTTTTGTGGGCAGACCTTTCAGGTATCTCTTCAAATTATCCCCCTGTTATTTTGCCTAAAGTGTTACTGACTCCTATGACCTTTTAATATCTTCATTTACTGTTGATGCTCTGAATCTTACAAACCAAAAACATTTTGACAGCACTAGATCTCCATAAATAGCATATCCACATAATAAAGTACTGTAGCATGACAGTAAACAGCTTTAATTATTTCAACAGTGGATGTTTTGAGCTATGCACAGAAATAATATAATCTGTGCTGAATGTAGCAGAGGATGTATTGCATCTTAAAGCAGAAAACCAGAGCCAAAACTGGCCTAAACTTCGTGCTTGCCTAGCATCACTTTGTTTTTTCCATAATGTGGATGGTACAGGCTGAAAAACTATGGGGAGGAAAAGATGCAACAACTGGGCATCCCTTCCGAGTCCATGAGCTAGAGGTCAAGGGTGAAGCTGAAGAGATAAGAAGCAAGGCAACTCCCAGCCAGGCTGGGAAAGTCTGCTTCAGCAGCTCACATTAGTGCTGTTCAGAGAATGGTCAGTAGGTAGAGCTAACGTAGCGAGAAATGGAGAGAGCTTGTCTCTCATTTTCTTAAGTATGTTGTCCTAAGGAGCTCTCTTTCTTATTTCTTCCACTGTAGTGAAGCTGGAATTAATTCTCTGAACCTAGGCAAGATCTGGACCATTGCAAGCCAGGAGTAAGGTGGAGTACCCTGGGAAGCAATGTTTTCTACAAATGACACTTTTGATGGCTATTTATAAGACTTGGTGAAGTCATTTTGTTAAAGGATGTTAAAAAAAATCCTTGTTAAAGGATCATTTAAGAATTAAGCATACTACTTGGAGTATGATTTCATAAAAAACTTCTTAGAAATAAACCAACTAAAAATAAACAGAAAAATAACGCATCCCTGGAAAAGTCATGATATCAAGCCATAAAAGAGCATAAAGTGTTGCAAAGGAGAAATTGATTGCAGACAGAGAAATCAAAGCAGTTTCACTCATTAAAACAGAAACAAGCATGTTGAGGCTTATCAGGATGATTTTTTCAAAGCAGGCAAGAATGTTCATGAATTGCAGCAAATAACTCCACGTCCAATGAGTACTGAGAGCCTTTCAAATGTATGCATTTACTAACCAATGGCTTCACATCTAAGTACAGGGTTAAAATCATGTATCCCTGAAATAAGTGGGAGTTGTATCACCAAACACTCTGCAGAGATAGTCTTAGCTTTTAATTCACGGAAGTGTTACAGAGGGTATTTAAGTACTTTTTATTAGTAGTTTGGTTTGGGTTTGTAGACAGCCGGGGCACAAGATTCATGAGTGACCTCTTGTTCACTCATGAGGGTCCATCCAATATTTGTGTTGGTGCATTCTGTATTCAAGCAGCAGTTCACAGGATGGCTTTCAGGCATATATATTTCATCATTCGGAGTAATTCTGGGTGCTAATGGATATAAAAATCTCAATGTCTAGAAGACGAATTCAGTAATGGCCATAGAACAAATATAAATATATTAAATTTTCTGTAATAACTTTGATAAATATGAAACAATCTTCTGGAACTCCATCAGACTGTTTTTGCTTTTTAATGTATGCTTTGTGTATGGGTGTTTCAGGATAATCTCCTTTCCCCAGACTACTGTACACAGGCATTAATGTCAGGACATGGTCTCTTTTCTAAAACGGTATCTTCTAAATGCTTCGTGCCCCATGCAGAGCGCAGACACCCAGAGTCTGAAGCATGCTTGTCCTTTGATTCAGCATCAGTGGCGCAAGATGTAATAGAAATAAGCAGCGTTTCTGATTAGCAAAATCCTCTCCATCAATGAAGACATCATGCAAGAAGCATCCCTCCACCCTGTTCCACCCAAGCATTTAGCAAAAGCAGTTCTCACTTTACCTGTAATGCTCCACCACTGATGAGGAAAGGGCCTTAGAAGACATTATCTACACCACAAACACATGAATGCTTGTGTCAATTCCAGGGAGCACATTATAACCATATTAACAAGACTTGCCAAGACATGTAGCTATGACATTATTTGCCTGCAATTTAGCTAAGTTGGCAAACTGCGAAGGTCAGCTGTATTAAAGATCAGAATCTGAATGTTATTTTTTATTATTTTAATATTTTTACACATGAGAAGATCTCAGTATTTAAAAATCTAGCGTTATCAAAAATTCCTGTAAAGTATCACAATAAGATGTGTATTTTTAGAAAACAAAGTAAAATTAAAATTCAAAAAAAAATAAGAAAACTATTGTATTCCCTTAATGTCCAATAAACCATCACATTACAAACTTTGATTACATTAAGAACTGCAAGCCTTTCTAGGAATAATTTATGCATGGGATTGAGATCATAATTTTTGAAGAATATCTATAAGCAAGTTTCTTTTAACTTTACTACTTCTTATCTGAAACAGTTTCTTTGTTTTACTTCGAGAACACCTTGCAAAAACTCCAGCACTAAGTCTTCTTAATTGTTAGCCTGATGAAAAGCCCTGAGTTCAACAAAGCATTTAAGCATATTTTTATCATTAATCACAAGACCAAGGATCTAAAGACTGATCTGTCATGAGTACAAAAGGGAATTCTCTCTCTGCTGCAGAAAGGGCACAATGCTGTCCTCCTCTACTATTAAATCAACAATAGCACTGTGATCAGAGGATATTAAAGATGATGTTTGTGGAACACTGCTGGCAGAAGTGTTCCTACAGGGAAGAGATGAATGAACAGCTTGATCAGGGCAGCCGGGTGCACTGCACACCAAACCTGCCTTGGCAGCAGAGACAGGCAGCCTGGGCAGGCAGGCAGCAGCCGCCGTGTGCTCCCAGTGCAGTTGTGAATAGCAGCCCTGAGAGCAAGCTCAGGTGCTATCAGTTATCAGGAATTTCTAAGATACCTCTCATTTTTACTGTATTCAAAGCAGATGTACTTCATGTATGTTGTCAATAACCAATGAAGTTTAAAACTCTTAAAATGCACAATTCCTCATGCTAATGGATGCCCTGAATATTGGTCAACGAGAAAACAACAGTGTAATTCTTAAAAAAAAGGGGCTGTGTGCCTAACTGAAGCAGGTAATGATCATGAATAAAAAAAAAAGAAGGTATTTCCTGGAAACTATGCCATGCACCAAGAAAGGAAAGTGTGCCATCATAAATGAGACATCAGGGGCTTAATGAAAATAATTAATACTTAAGAAACAACATAACTTTCCTTCTAGTGAAATCATCTATTTCATATCTAAACATTTTTTCTAATAAATATTTTAAAGGAAGTAAACACACCTTTGAGTTAAATATGTGCGCAGATTTTATTTCCACTATATTTATAGAAGAGTATTGTGTAATAAGGCTATGTGACTTTACACAAGACAAAAACATGCACTCACAAAAACAGAGTAACAAGAAAAAAATCTGAACTATATAAATGAATTTCTGAAATATTATCTCACACAATCAAACTTGCAAATCATCCCAGCTGCTCTCTTTCTTTGCTCCCTTAAAGTCTTCTTAAAATGAGCACATTTTCAAGGCATGAGTGGAATACAGATGATGCCTTTTATTACATATACCATTGACATCTAAATAAATAAGCAGTAGATATGGCTATTTGTAGAAGGGCAAGACAATGCATACTCTGGGAACACAATATCCATTTCCGAGTAGGCTCCATTTGTCGTTTTACCCATAAATGTTTTACAGTTAGATGAAAGGAGTTTAACCAAGACAATCAGCTGTGGACTTGGACTCTGAAGACTTGATTCCTATTTCCAGCTGTACTGCCAGCTTTCATGTTACCTTGGGTGAAGAACGTCATCTCTCTGTGCTTTGGCTATCCTGTGTTTACAATAGGATAATAAGCAAAATTTGCTTTCATCAACCCTATTTCTTTTAGTATGGGAACATACAGAGATCAGATCTATATACTGGATGTATTGCAAATTAGGTAAGGATTCTTATTAAACAGTAACATATATTTTAAAAATACTGACACTATACATATTGATGACATTTTCTTACATTATCCTTTGGGTAGAAACGCTTACTGTGCCTTTAACACAAACCTATGTGTTCACAGATGCATTGGGTTGCAGGGCAAGAGCTCACCTGTATGGCTGTTTCGTTTGCAATATGTATTCGTCGTAGATTTTGATTTGGATGTTAGGTAGGTTGAATTGGAGCCGATGGAACTAGAGGATAAGGATTTCCCAAGATTATCAGAACTCTTCTTTATAATATTGGTTGCTGTTTTGCTCCAATCTAAAAACGATTGAGAAGTTTGACATACATTAGTACCATAGATAAAAAATGCTTAATTCATTCAATTATGATTATTTCAAATGTCTGATGCATTTCTTAGCATTGCTTATAAGAAATACCTTATCCTTTTCCTGTTAGATATCCTCTTTGGTTCTTAAGAACTATAAAACTATTCCAACTTGATTTACTATACCACAGCAGTTGAAATTGGTGGCTCGAACATTCTAACAATAGTTTGCCTGGACAGCAGAACTGCAAGTATGACCTGGCTTTCCAGAATGCAGAAGAGCATAGAAGCTCTGTAGCAGTACATGGATTCCAAACTTTCTTTTTCTGAAGAGCAAAATCCAAAGGGGATAGGAAAGGGATAAATAGGATCATTTACAGTGATCTTATCATCTGAGGGTTTGATCTGTTGCTGCTGAGGAAGACATCACACAGTAACAACTAACTTGTTATTTAGCATATTGGTGGATACTTATATAATAAAGTTTATTCAGTAGTTCACGTTTAAAGAATTTTGTCCAAACCATTAATACAATAGACACTTATGCTAGAACAACTTCCAAAATTAAATTAAATAGCTAATATCAATAAGCTGACCAAAGAAAACTAACACTGAAAAACTCATCACAAGTGTCCCAATACCAGTAGAATAAAATTATCTAACTACTTTTGTATCATATAATTGCAGGTAAGAGGAGGAAGTTTCACAATTTATTCATCCTGCTGTTATTCACTGTACTTCAATGAAATTCACAAAATGGAAGAGAAGTCCAAGCCAAAGACACGTGGGCCACTTCAGCCTTGATTTAAATCAAGACAAATACTTTATCCTAAATTATTGCTACAGGGGTTAGGTATGCAAGTTCACATTTGTCTTATATTTTACTGTTCTGCCTGAAAACAGTGTCAGGTTCATGGAGATTAAAACCAGCCCCTGGATATCACCTGGTTAATGCCAGGCATAATGACATCTCATTAACTATACCACTGAAATACTCAAATCCTTCATGCTTTTATTTCTACCATATTCATACCCACAAGCTGCCCAACAGCAGCATAAAAAAAAGAAAGGAAATAATTTGATCCATCTTTGTTTTTCAGTTCAGGAGTTACAGGATAAACCACATGGAAACTGAACATATTACACAATCTGGATGTCTGATCAGAATGAATATGATTTTCCTAATTTGTACTAACTCTTTGAAACAATGGCTCAAGCTTTCTTACTACAAAATGAAAGCTTACCATAGCAAGCAATGAGTTTATGCCACCTTTCACCAACTGTAGATTTGAACACTGGTCCCTGAACAAGAACCATACGAGAAAGAATTATATGGTCCAAATCACCACATCAGACAGCAAAGGAAGAGCCAGTTGCCTGAACACAGCAGTCTCATGCCAAGATAGCCAAAGGTGCAGGAAACTATAAATGCAGTGGCCCAAGTGTTGCACTTTTCATGTGTCCAAACCAATGTCTCTCCTTTCTGGCAGATGAAGATGAACTTCAGTTCTAGAACCTAATCAGGCTTCTGTTAAAGGAATTTTCCATGTTTCTGAGTCTCTAATAGTCTCTGAATTAAATGGCAAAGGACAGGACAGTTTAAAAAGGCAAAGATAAAAGCAAAAGAAGTCGGAATATTTCTATGCAACTTTTAAGAATTGCCCTTATATCATCTTACCAGTCCACACAACTCAAAGTCAACATACTTTAATATAGGAGAAAATGAGTAAGACTGGATTTTGAATGAAAAAATTTGAATCTCTGGATCCTTATTTAAATTTTTTTTTTCATTTTTAGGGTCTGAAGGGCCTTCCAAAACCATGCCCATAGCACTACAAGATTTACCAGCTGCCTTTAATGGAACACTGAAAGATTTGAGAATTTTTATGAAGTGATATCTGAAAAGTCCCTTGGCAGTTATTAGTACTGAAGTGACAGCCTGTGATTAATCTATTTTTCCACATCTCTGGCTTACCTTATATTATATTAAAAATAACATAGCAAGCTGTTTACCTGGACTTTTATAGACAACTGCAGCACCTATAGGAGGAGGGGAACTGTGAACTGCCTTTACCTGAATTGTCTGCCAGTCGGAATCTGCCACAACAGAGATGTCTCCTCCATTGCTTCTGCACATTTTCTTTCATAGCACAGTGGAATACAAATATAAACAAACCTGTGACAAAAGCAAATAAACACCAAATCAAGCAAGTATTTATAAACAGATTAACTGGAGTTTGTTATCAGAAGACTGTGAAGTACAAATCAAGAAGAAAGTAATCTTAAGATTTTGTTATTGTCATCCATGCATCATTTAAGAGGTATAGAAATTAACTGAAGTTTTCCCATCCTCTAGTTGCTTTGTAAGTGTCTAGGATATCGGAATAGGATGGCTTTTTACGGGAATTGCTGATTTAAATTCAGCTCAGTGTTCATGTTGGGGTTTTTTTGTTATTTTTTTTGGTGGCTTAGAGGAAAATGATTAAAAGGTCTTCTATTTGAAACAAATGACTATTTTGTACCCAACAGGTGCAAGAGAGAGATTGCAAAGTAAATACCAACACTATTATATTAGCAAGGAGATATTTTATCTCCTGGATATGGTTACATATGTACAGAACTGTGGTCTGTATTTTAAAACCAGACCTCTTGTAAATGGCACTTAATGGTGTCCTGAAAAACCACACTTGGATTTATGTGCATCACACGCATGTGCTTGAAACGATTATGAAAATGGTAAGAATATGTTCACAAGTACTAATTAGGAGTCCAGCTACTTAATCCCAAAGAAAACTAACTGATTTGCACATGCAATTGTAATAAGTGTGTTTAAGAATGTTTTTGTAGAGTTCATTTTTCTCATGCAATTTTAAAGTCTTTATTTTCGAGACAGGAGATAAGCATCCTACCATGTGATAAGGCAGGCCTTAACAGGGTGTATGGTACAATTTCATCACCTACAGATGTACTTGAAGCTAAATATAGTAGTTGGAAATCTCATATGCTACTGAATCTTTTCAGGCAGGCACTGGCTGTGGATTCTTTTGTTGTTCTGTGGCTTAGACTATTTCTTGTTTTACTTGTATTCTCACGAGAGAGCCAACCCGAGACCAAACACCTGATGGCCAAATGCTACTGCCAGACCCCTCATGATTTTATCTTAAATGTGAATAAATGCTACATAATGTGGGCAAACGTGGTCAAGTGGCTTCCTCTAAAACCATTCATTTATGACCATCATGAATAGTTCTGTATACTGATGTCTAGTATGTTCCAGCTAGCAGGGTATAGCTTGGATAAAGATGTTCTGGAGAATCAAATTATCGTCTCTCCTCCAAATTGCTGAAGTCTAATTTTGCATTAATGCATGTCATTGAACTGGGCTTTTATTTGCTTATAGCCATCAAGCCAGGCTGAGACCTCCGAAATCAGTTAACTTTAGGTAGGGTTTGGGTCATGAAACACAATTTTTACAAAATTTTTCAAGAGCTGATGGGGAGAAAAATTAAAAGCACATTTTAAAAAAGGGATCACCTTCAAGCATCTCAAATGTAACCTCTCTTGGATTATGGATACTGTATTTGCATTTAGTAAAATATTTTTCTATATGGTTTGTTTAAATCACAGAGCAAGTCCAACACAACCACTGGCAGCTCTTACAGGGTTAGAGGTATGAAGTTGGTTGGTATGAAGTTGGCCCAAAGTTCCTCTCAGGGCTTCTACATAGCTTACAAACTTAGTAAATTGATGCTTAATTAAATTGCATTGAATGTTCTGAACGGTTAAAAAGAAAACGCATATTCCATAGTAATGCAAAACAAATGTACTGCATTAAGTATTTTGCCTTTGCCCTGTCTGGGTTTGGTCTCCAGAATTTTTTTCTCTGTATTTCATTATTCATTAAGTTTACAATGTGCTTTTAGTAGTACAGCTTTGGTTTTGCTTCCCAGAGACAAATCAGACCCTAGGCTTGGCTCTTGCTTGGCTCTGACTTGAAAGTATTTGGCTTGCCCAGGCATATATATAAAATGAGCAGCCAAAACAGAAATGTTCCCAGATTTTTTACTCTGAGTGTCAAGGAGAGAAAAATGATTTCCTATGTAGATGAAATAGCAAAGTACAGTAACACTAGCAGTTGCTGCAATTTGCTTTTTCATTGCCAGTGAAATGGAGGCTGCTGGTATAGCTTGAAATGCTGGTTCAGCTTTCAAAAACTTGAGAGAAAATAGATGTATTTACCAACATCTCCATAATTAAGCCGCTAATACTGATGAAAGACTTGCCATATTGAAATGGTTTTTGCTGCTAGGAAATGCTTCCTGATACAGATTTGCCCCATTCCACCCCCTTACTGCTACATGAAAACTGCACCAGTTATATGGGATTTTAAACATCCTCTTCCTCTATTCTTTAGCTTTGCCTAGCTCTTTCTAACACAGCAATATGTACTTTCAGATAGAAGATTGTTATCTCCTATTGCTTGATATGACATGCCTGAGCATAGACTGCATCATCACTGCTACCACAATCCATGAAAAGCTCATGGCTCTTCTTTTTACATGTACTTCTCATCTTTTTCAGTTTCACCTTCTGACTTCACTGCCTTCCAAATACTCATTTTCCATTAAATAGTGCTATTACCCCATGGAGACTTAAGCAGTGGTGGTCAACCTTGTATGCACTCTGCACACACAAGCTTAATTGACTACATTGGAAATTCTGGTTACAGAGAACTTGTTCAATTTGACCCTTGGCAAGCTTTTCAGAATTTAAATATTTTTTCATGTTCTTCCCATACTTCTGATCTCTCTAGGCCTTTCTAAATTTCTAAGACAGACACAATGCAGTAAATCTTTCATTATGCTGCTAGGGGAGTATCAGAATCTGTCCTTTGGAAAAAACAATCTCTAGTAGGAACACCACATCCAAATATTTTTTGCCATTTTTCTTAGCATTTTAGGTTGAAACTGACCTAAACAAAACCCCACAGCATTATTCTCTTTCCATGAAAGCTCAATAAATCTTTCAACACAGTAAATACATCTCAACTCTGTCAGGTAAAATCTGCACAGGGTGACATTAAGTACTTTTTCCATAAAGAGAAGATACTCTGCTGGCCCTATGAAGATTTAATTTTTATCTCAATATTTGTGTTGCATAACACACGCTCCTTCAGTGACATTCTTGAATTTGGTTTTTGGGTTTTTTTTTTTCTTTCAGGCAGATTTAGTTTTTATATCAATGTGTGTGTGGTATAACATGCACTTCCAATGACCTTCTTGGGATTTTCTCTTCATTATGTTTTTACTTGCTCTTTATAGGTGGGTAGGGCAAGCACTGGTAGAGCATTTTATGGCAGTTGAAATATATGCAAATTTTAGCTCTGAGCTGAATTTTTAAAAAATGTCAGCTATATAATTCTGTAATTTTTAACCATTTGATTGCAATTTACAGCACTTTTCAGAAAGACAAACTATGCTGGAAAAGTAAAATATTGAAAACTTGAGTAAAAGAAAGAAAAATAAACTGACTATAACACTCACTGGATTTTTCTAAAGCAAAGAATATCCCATATGTCTCTGCTATCTCTCCACACTGACACATGACTGAAGTTTATTTTATGAGTTTCTCATGTCTTAATAAAATAGTTACGAGTTTTAGAAATTCTCTACAGGAATAAATTAAGGAAAAAAGCTTCCTATATTTGTCATAATCAGTGAAAGGAAATGCTGAAGGTCATACAGCATCTATCTCAACAGAGAACACCGCAGACTGTTAGCTTGGAAGAACTCTATTTATAATATATCTCGTTTTATGGAAAAAGACCTTGAAACCGTAATTAATTTTGGTAAGATATTCAACCCTTGTGTAGTTGGTATCATTATTCGCATGAGGGGAAACTAATGATGGTATAGTACCAAAGGAAAACTTGGTAGAGAGCTTGGATATGAGTTCCCTAGTCCAATCACTGGACATAGTATGCCCCAGAACAGTAACAGTTCAAATATTATTCATTCACAGAACAAAAATTCAGCTTACCTTGTAATGAATTGAAAATTGAGAAGAGGTACAGGAAAGCAAGAGTTAGGGGACCCCAGGCAAAAAAGGCAAAGCCCCATGTCATGCCCAGGAGGAAGGTCAGGCTGACCACGCTACGGAGGTTCCTCAGGATCTCTTCCTTCAGGCTCCGATTAGTTCTTTTCCCATTCCTCCCACAGATTTGCACCATCACCACAATAAACATGGCGACATTCATTAGAAACATGATTCCAAAGTAGCCGGCACAAGTCACATAAAAGACAACTTCATTCTTGATCCAGCAGCTGTAAAAAAATTTTTACAAAAATTTTTTAAAGGATCATTTTTGGTTAATAGAAACTATCCTCCAGTTATTCATATGACTAAAGGAAAATGAGCCAATTTCTGATACCACTAATGAAGAGTTACAGTGTAAAATGAAACCTTTGTCCGTTTTCTGTTTGGAAACGGGATGAATCCAGAGGCATTTTAAGTGACTATGGCCTTTCTCATATTATCATATGAGAAATCTGAAGGCTGTACCACATTTTATTCAAAGCTAATTTAAAAGGTGGGAAGTGATAGCAACTGCAATCCCGTCATGAACAAAGTACAAAGAAATTCACTGCTGTCATCTGTGTGAAGCATTGACTGCTTTAATAACAGAATGGGCAAACTTGGATCGTCAGTGACAAAAATCTCAAGTTTCTGCCACTGGAGCTAAAGGAGAACTTGAACAGGACTGGAGAAGTAGCAAGACTTTTGAGGCAGCCATTTGACAGTCAGCCATATGAGAGATCTAACTCATTCCTCTTGCAGCAAATGGCCTGAATGCTCAGCATGATACTTTAAAAAAATTTAAAAATAAAGTTTTATTTATCATGATGAAGCTTTGCTAGGCAAGGAAAAGAGCGCTCATATAAAAATTTTGGCATTTGGAGTTATTATCTGGACATCAAGAGAAGAACAAAGAGGACTACTGAACTTTATCAGCAAAAGGCTGGTTTATTTACAAAAGAAACTATTTTTATACAACTCCTTTTTTCGCTCTTACCTAGAAAATATAGCTTTCATTTAAGACAAACCAAACCACGTATTTTATTTTCATGACAAAACCTATAAATTATTCTTTTGCCAGAGGCATGTTTGTACCTGGCATTGGGTGATGCAGGTTTCCCTCCAATTTTTCTAACAGCCTTCTTTACGTTACAGATTCTAACCATTCAAAAGACAGTTTTGCCCTTTCTGCTTGCTTAATGCACCACTGACTTTTCCAAAGCAACTATAAATGCTGAATTTTAAGACATCAAAAGAAATACTCACAAGTCATCTCCTCCTTGCCCATTAGCATCTCTGCCATATAACTCTTTGCCATAAATATGACTTGCATTTGTATTAGCACTTGCTAAAACAATTGCTATCACCAGAGCTGGCAAACCTGTAACACAAGGAAGCTTGTGAGCTTTCAAATCTCCTAAACTTTCAAATTCCCCATGCTAAGCTGAATTATTGATGTCTCCATCCCTATAGCTTTAGTACAGAGCATCCTGAGAAAACTGCGCTGATAAGGTAGAAGGAAACAATTTTTCAAACAGTACAAATACATAGAACTATCAAAGCAATTAACAAGCATTAATGAATAAGCCTTGTAATGTTCTGTAAGGTAGAAGAAGTTTAGTATGTGATAAGGAAATGAAAGTCAAATAATAAAATAAAGTTAAGTAATATCCCCTAATTACCCAAAGTTAAATTTGCAACTGCACACAGGCTCTCATTATATAGTGAGATTAACAAATTATTGCAAAAATAAGGTCTAGTGGAGGGATGGTATTAGGAATTTTTTGAGGGATTTTTTTCATGCTAATGTGAATTCATTAGGTTGTATAACTGGGGAACATGAACTTAAATCTGTAATTTCTCCACTGCTTCTCTCAACCACATTATATTATATATCCCATATTACATATCTTCTACAGCATTATACATATTATACATTCTTATATGTGCTCCCCTCGCTTCCATAAAGCAAACTATGTATTTCTTAATAAAAAAGTAGAGGGAGTATTTGGGGAAAATAGACAACTGTGCAGAAGAGAACTCTGCAGAAAGGTACAGCTCACACAAAAGAAAAGTACATTTCCTGATATGCCTTATTTACATGTCTTATCCTTGCTATAACAGAACAGATTCAAAGCGGAAGAGGTTAATTTGCTTTTCCGACCACTCAGTCCTTGTCCTCTGCTGAGGTTGCCAAAGAGGATGCTCGTTGCCAATGGAAAGACATCAATTATCAGCTGTACTGAGGTCAGTGCTCTAGCCGTAAGGTTAATGGCTTTGTATTGTGTTGTATTATTTCAAACACAATATGTGCATTCAGGGAGCAACCACAGATTCCTGATATAGACAAAAATGAAGAATAAAAGTCTTGCTGCTTGAGCCTTGCAGTTATTTTTCAGTATTACTTTTTCCATTTAAGTCCTGCTGTGTATATTGCTTAGGGCAGCCAGGATCTCTTTGTGGTTTAAACGCTGTGCTGAATCTCAGAAAATGTTGGTTGTTTCTGATTCCACAATAGACTTTGTATTTGTTGGCAAGAAAATTTAAGCCGGACTTAAAGTTTCTGAAAGTCAATGCAAAACCTCCATAGGCTTCGCAGTAACTGCAAGAGTTTCTGCATTCATTGTGTTGACACAGTTCTCCATCTCTGACACGACACTCACATTTCCCCTCTCCCATTCTGGCCTCTTGGGAAAACAAGACCAGTTTATCTGGTCTCTCTGCTCATTCTGGGGCTGTGAGCTGCTCCGGGTGGAGAGTGCCAGTGAGAGTGCATTTACACAGAATCACACGGGGGAACTTGGTTACAAAGAGGGCCGGTTGTGTGCTGGCAATGCTGCAGGCTGGGGGAAGGAAACGACACCTTGATATTATTAATTCTACTCTGCATTTCTGATAGAGAGCTTTTATATAGCAGCATTCATAGAGAGCATTTTATACAGCAGCATACATGCTATGTGAATATTGCATCTACTGAACTCACCCCAGCCAATGATGCAAAACTTCAGTATGTATCGCCGTATATACGTGTTGAACACCTTCACTAGGGCAATATACATGTGAACAGCTTCTAGTCCCATCCATGTAAAGGTAGCCAGGAGAAAAAAGTGCAAAAGTGCAGCTACAGCTATGCAGAGGCTGTCAATATCAAAGGATGCAATCCAGCCATCAAGCAAAAAAATCAGGTTAAGAAAGAGCAGGGCTGTGCTCAGATTCATCAGGATTTTGGATGGATAATCTCTTCGCAGTTTCCTAATGAGAGAAACACAGGTGCACACGATTAACTTGCTGCAATCACACAAAGCACCTATTGCAGCTGGGTTTACCCCTTCCCAAAGCCAGTAAAAGCACGGGGAACTCTTTCCAGCTGGGTTTGTGCAGTAAGACATAGTGGTGTGTATTTCTGTGGGGGATTGTTGAAGGCTTCAGCTGTGTATGGTTGGAGGTAAGCTACCAGTTCTTTGGGTCCATAATGAGCTAATTAACTGCTGCAATATTTTAGTAACTGATTTTTCTATTGAAAAATAAAAAAACCCTTTCAAATTAAGTATAAACTAGTACTTTTTATTTTAAATAAAAACTGAAGGAAATAAAAACAAAAAACCACATAGCTGACCAGAACGTTGTCTGTCATCATTTGATATGTAAATCTTAGCTTAATTTTTTGAATATATTATTCCAGGCCAGTGGATGTAGTTTTCTGTTTGTTTTTAAATAGCATCTGAGGAAGACTGAAGAATATTTTTTAACTGATCCCCATTGAAATGTGGGTAGAGAGGGGTAGCAAACAATTTCTACCAACTTGAACCAGAACACTATACCATAGGTAATGTAATAGGAATGCAATCATTGAAGATATTTAAAACTTGAAAACCCCTTTCTCCAGCCCCCCTCCCTCCCTTCTGTCCCCAGAAAATTATCCTTCTTTAGCAGCTGCTATGTCCTGTCCTGTTACTGGCAGAATGCTTTCTTTGTGTTGACATGACTTCATTTTCTCTTTTCGCTGTTCACAGAACTGTACTACAAAACTTTTGCTTTCTTTTGAGTCACTTTCACATTTCAGCAGGACTTCTGTTGAAATTGTTGTAATACTTCACAATTTATTTTCATTTTATTTCTCTTCCTACTTCTTTCTGAAGGGCTATAGGATGTAAATGCTCTAATTGGAAATTTCTCTTTTTAAACTTGGAACCTGTTATGCTCACATAGGCAAGTTTTGTTTGGTTTTCATAGAAAGCCTCTTTGATAATTTTAAAATAATACCTACCTGTTCAAAATCTAGAGGATTCCCAAAAGGAAAATTCTGATATACATTCACTTTATGCCCAGGTCTGAGCAGCACAAGACATTAGAAACTGGAGGAAAGACTCTGAATTTATGTCCCCTTGAAAAAATTTCCACTTTACAACACTGTGACTCTGATTTTGCAGGTTTGATTTTTTCAAACGTGGATTTCCCCTCCTAGGCAAATAAACCCCACTAACCACAAAACTAACTTATTTTATTCTGCACATAGGGGTACTTTGTGATGTTTCTCACAGAACTGGTACTTACTCAAACGCAATGTATGTCAGAAGAGTTGCAGCTGAAAATATAGCAGATATTCCACAGCCTATGTAAGTGATAAAGGTCAGGACCTTGGTATTCTGTGGGTCGATTTGCGTCACGGTTCTCTGAAGGTCCTGTGAGAGAGAAGGAAGGGACATCTGTTGTAGCCAGCACCTTTTCTATGAGCACAGCACTCTTTCTTGGTAATCAGTCAAGTAAAACTGAAAAGCACTTTGGCAATACCACTATAACCTTGACACTGGGGTTCATTTTTACTGCGTGTACTTGGTCTACAGTTGTTACACCTCTCACTTCCTTCCCACAGCTCTTCAAAACATTGTGCTTTAAGTATTATAACTGCTGGGAATGGCAGATAGAGCCTGATTCTGATCCTTATAATTCAGTACCTGGAATTCAAATGTCCTTCTCTGGAAAAGTCTTCAATTTCCAAACTTTTTAATTCTGTTGCTTGTATACAACTCTCTTTCAGAAGACATAAGATTTAGAAAAATGTCACTTAAAAGTATTCATACTGAAATGTGCAACATTGTGGGGAATTTCTGGTCTTTTTGTTATTAAAAGTTTGTAAGAGTCAATGTAACTAATCATCTACAGGTGAAACCAAGGGCAATATATTGCTTTTTGCATTTAGGGTCTCTTTTGATATAAGAACTACACTTTTAAATAGAACTGGTCAGAGAAGTAGTGACAAAGACAAGAGAAAAAATTTTGGGAATAAAACAGGAACATTCTGAGAATTTTCTTTTTTTTCTATCTAACTGTAACTGTCACATAGTACTATCTGAGAATAAATGCCAGTGTTATTTCCTTTTTTTTATGGACAAGAAAATATGAGAATATTTGGATTTATATCACTGTGGAGAAAATGTGAGCAAATACTAACAGGTAATGATGTCCATTTTACAGTCATTGTCACTGTTGTCCCTAGCAAAATTAGCTATCAAAAAGAAACTTTAAATGCCGCAAAACTTTGCATGCTTTGTAGGAAATGGCAGGAGCAGGGTTTTTTACAGTCCATTCCAGCCTTATATGACAGTTTATTTAAATATAAGGAGAGTGTTCTTTGGAAATAATTTAGTATTTAAATTTAAGTCAGAAGACATTATTAAAATGGAAAAGCAATTAGAATGGTCAAAACTGTGTAAAAATCTATTGGAATGCAGCCCAAATTCAAAGACCTTCTGCCTTATTTCCTACTGCCACTAAAGCATTCAGGGAAGAGAAGGGGCTCATTGAATATATCCTAAAGAAAGCCTTTTCTTTATCCCTTTGGGGATGAAAAGTGGAACAAGACCATAATTTAGCTTGCAAAAAGACACAAAGTTTGTGGCTTTTTCATATCTACATCTCGGCATGATGTGAAGAGAGCAGCTCTATTATGAAGGGTCTGGAAAGCCAAAGCTGAAAAAGTCAGTATATGTGGCTCCCTTGTGTGGTTAAAGTCCTATGTGGCACTGCCACAAGTTACTTCAAGCCCCAAATACTTTCACTTAGGAATTATTCCTGCCAGGAGCCAGTATCTTTCCTGCAGCTATGTTTTACAGGCCAAAGAATGTTAATTTCAGCTGGAAAAAAAGGTATCAGCCCATTATTGAGCATAAACAACCACCAAAAGTTAAGAAAAGATAGCTGTATTCCATTTTTTCATGTTGGGGTATTTTTCTCTGAAAGACACTTCACAAGTGCAAATTGCTGGAGGCTATGCTGCTGAGGCTGAAGTGCACCATATGGTTCCCTCTTTTATCTCCCTGACAGGCATTGCTCTGCCAGCCACCCTGTCTGGAGACTTTGCTTAAGGCTCTGAAAGAGTACGGGCTACATGTTTTGCACCAGTGCTCCGTGAGCAGTCCTTCTCTGAGAAGCCTGTAATATAGGCAGCCCCAAAACTGATGAAAGCCAAGTGAGAAACAGCCAATATGGGTTTACACATCCTGCAAAAGGTGCCACTTAATCGTCTATAAGATTAGATAAATCTTGTCAAATTTGCAAATTAGATTCGCAAGGGACAAGTCAGCCTTTTGACCTAAGGATGAAACAGAATTGTTGTGCTCCCTTGACTTTTCATCCCCATAGTTTTCTACTGTCTGTAGGATGTTTTTCTTTCCCCATTTTTCCTGACAGTGAGTCTCTCTTCTTTTTGTTCTGAAAACAGCATTTCTAACTTTTTCTCAATTTTTTTCTTCTTTTTTTTTTCCTTCAAGCAACTTCCCACCTCATCAATCTGGACATTTCAACTATACTTAGATTTCTTTCTTATTCTCTTTGCTCTTGTTGCATGCCTCTTGCCTCAGCTGCAGGTCACTTTTGTCAGATTATACTGTTAAAGGATATGTCAGAGATCTCCTGCAACTTAGGGCTCATTAAGATCACTTCTCTTCCTATCTCTCTAGTGGAAATGTTAGTACTGGACCTTGGATGTATTAAGTTGGATGTTATAATATGCTATTTGTATTTTGATATCACTCAGAAGTCTCAATCTTAGGTCTTTTTTGGCATAGTACTTCTAAAATTTAGAAAAATCTCATGGGTACACTTTATTTAAAAAAAATATATTTAGCCACTTGTACAGAATTTAGTAATGAAAATAACAACAACAATATTCTTCCATTGCTTACTTTATTCATTATCTCATTCCTGAATCCTTATCACTAGCTACTTTGTTATGAAAAGATAACTTTATGATAATAAGGGGGAAAAACCACGTATTATCATTATTAAAAATTATATGCAAAAGAAAGAACCCAAGTAACAGAAATGAGAGTTGTCTTGACACCAGACAAAAGCTGTGATGCTCTTCCTGGGAAAGGTAACTTGGTGAAAAGTGAGTTTGCCTACCATTAGGACCCCAAAATGTGTGAGGTGGTTGCACAAGCACACGGTTTCATTTTCATTGGACTCTGCATCCACTTGGCAGCCTGCAGGGTTCCAGCCACCGTTGCCACCTGTGGAAATGAAACACGAGAAACTGCTGTCCACCAAACATGTCAACCTTTCTTTTAGCAGATCTCTCACTTCATCTTGTGCAAATGCAGAAGTGCTTTCTCAAACAGAATGAGCGAGCATTAAAAACAACCAGGAGAGAGGCAAGTGTCAGATTTCCTAGTTTGTGCAAAGAATCACCCAGATGAGTGTCCCAGGAATGGACTGCTGAGCAGAAGCAATAGATGGAGATGTATAATAAAGGTAGAGAGGTTTTTGGTTAGTGAGTAAGGCCTACTATGTGGATCACGCACTAAGACATGCCTTAGTTTTATCCAATAATGAGATGGTTTCAGAACTCCTTTTTCCCCCACTGACGTGATGTCTACACCTGCCTGCCTCCCACTCATATATCCTTGGGCACATGAAAGCTTTTGTGGCCCAGGAGCAGAGGGTTCCACCCTCCCTTCTGCAGCATGTAATGCAGAAGGTCAGAGTGGGTAATCCCAATGACTCCTGGTGGCCTTACAAAAAAACATGAAGTAAACTATTCCCTACTCACTCCACCCAAAAAGGCCATTCTGAAAAATAAGTAGAAAGATTTTAGTTTTAAAAACTAAAATGTTAAAAAGTAAAATTTTTTCTTTTTTTCTTTTTTCCCTACCAAAATATGAGCTAGTTTTATGAAATATTAATATTTTTGACTCTTAAAGACAGTTTTTTTCACAGCTCTTGACAAAATCCAGCATAATTTGCTCTGTAACTTCAAGGCAATCAAACACTCAAATTCAAGACATTCTTTCAAAATACTGTGAAGATGTTCCAAAACCACTTAAAACTCTTCTCCACTCAAGCAATCACTGGGAATAATTTCCTCCCTGTATGTTTCTCCTTTAATGTGATTCTCAAATTCAGCTTCCTAACTAGTTTCTATGATTATTTGCTCATTTTTATCCTCCTGCATCCTCAGCTGCTCTGTCTGAATTTCCTGCTTTGAAGTACAAATTCTGATGGTAAATTTTATTTCTTGTAAGACCCTGTGTACTAAACCTCTCCATCCAAAATCCTACAGCTCTGTTTCATTGTAAAGAAGACTAACATTCCAGTAGTGATCTCTAAAACAGATCTGGAAAGTCATCCCAGAGAACAACTTTGTGCAAAGGATTAAGAGCATGAGTAAAACATCACACCAGGTTTGGCAGTAGCAATGAAGTATGTTCTAAAATGTTGCCTTATTAATGTGTGTCTCCATATGCGACCAAAAAAAGCTTAAGATCTGTAACAGTCAGATCCTTACACTCATATAACCCAATTTTTAAAAAAATGAGCAGTTAAAAGTATGTCCATTCATGTATCTGAATAGCATTATAATTTAATTTGCTCGTACAGAGAGATCAGTGAAAAACTGCAGATATGGAAAAAAAGTGGAAAAACTTAAGTGAAAATTCTAAAATGTTAAAAACATTTGCATTAAAAACCAACTTTAAAAAGGGGTATTTAACATTTGCAGTTACAAGTAACTATTCTAATCAGAAGAAATTACATGCTTCCTTGAATGGACTTCATTGAATTCTGAAAGGATTGATTTGGAAGCAAAATAGCCAATACTGTGACCGATTTTAAAAGTCAGACACATTTATTCCCATATGAAAGAAATTAGAGTATTTTTAAACTTACCATTTTTGTTCATATCCCAGAAGACACAGGTAGGTTTAGGATCTTCCTAAGAATAGATGTAAAAGTAGACTTTGTATACCTCTTCAGACATAAATCTCATCAACATTTACAACAGCTGTTGTAATGCATATATTTTCATTTAATCAGCAGAAGAATCCATATAATTTCAACTGAAAACTTGTCTAATTAAGGGTTTCTTCTGCTAGAAAGGCAGATTTGTCCAAATTTCAAATTCTAGAGCACTGCTTTTATGTGCTGTTTGATGGTTCCTTTTGCACATCCTCAGAAAACTGAAGTTTTCTTGTGTCACTGAAGGTAGCCATGAAAATGATGTCTTTATAGAATTTAAGTAATTTTTACTGTTTACTTCCTTAGGGCTTCTCTGTGAATCCTCTACGTACCAATTACATGAACAATTTACTTCAGTATTGCATTTTAACATTCTCTTTAACGTCTCTAGTACCATTGCCTCTTTTGGATTAGATACTGCGAACAGACTCAAGCTCACACATTCTCTAACTGAAATAGTATGTGCCAGAAGGTTGCATTTGATCTCTATTTCCCTAAATTTACTGTAGTAATCTTTTATTAATGTGTTTCTGTCCATTCCTATGCCGAAAACCACATTACAACAAAATAATTCTGGGAATTATTAACAAAGTGATTAATTGTTTGGTCAAAGAATTTAAGTAATTATGAAGTTCCAGTGTAATAAATCATGTCCCTGGTCACAAATATGGCCATGAAACAAAGATTTCACCTACAGTTATTGGCACAGAAGTCACCTCTGAGGGGCAAAATCAATGGTCTTTCAGATAAATATTAGCTCAGGAATGAAATACGAATGCATGAAGATGGGAGAGGTTATTTGTTTCTACTTTTTGCTTACTTGCCCTTGTTCTAGACTTCTTAATTTTGGTTTTTTTCTTACTCAAAATCCATCCATATAAATCAGGCTATATGCTTAGCCTTTACCATATATAATCTGCATTACTGTTCCCCTGAATAATTAGTCTTGTTTTACCTGAATTTTGGTATGCTTGATTGTAACCTTCACATAATCCTGAAGATCCTGAATGGTTAAGTTTCCAATACTGCATGCCACCACAAAACTTGTTAAATTGGCAGGATTTTCTGCATCCTTCCAAAGATTAAGAAAAATATAATAAATGCTTACACAGCACATAACATAAAAGCCACAGTACACAATCTCGTTTTTGCAGTGTGGCAGAATAAGTAAGTTGTCAGCATTTCTGTACTTTTGATCACACAATATAAAAACATTATGTTTATAAAATCAAATTGTGGGTTAGCCTCATGGAAGCTTCTCTATTTTCCTTGTAGTCATAAACATACATAGGGACAATTATAGAGAGAGGTTAGAAGACAAACAAAATTATAACTCTAACAATGTAGCAGATAACAACCCATGATATGATTAGCTGATTTCCCTAAACAAGCACGAACAAACTCTCTTATCTTATTGTTGACACTGTCCTTTAGTAAATGCAAAGTTTTTAGAGAATAAACTGTTTTCTCCAAATAGTTAACTCATCCTCCATCTTAAAATGAATGACTATAAAGTAGTAAACAAATTCAAAGCAATGTTACATACTGAAGGAGATAGCATTTTCTGTAAGATCTTATTAGATAGGGATTTAAATAGAATTCTGACATTATCACTGACTGCAAGGATTTTTAACTTGCAGCTTGACAGTTTTCCAGAAGAGAAGTTTTCCTTGGAAACTAATTATGTATTAAAATGGAAGCGCATTGAAAATGCTGTTTTCTTTTGATGAGCTTCTATTGAAACCTGCATATTTAGATCCCTGGTTGGGAAGCTTGGTCACTGCGTGTGGCAGATCTTAGCCCAAATGAAGTCTACTGCCACTCACTTTCCCTCCCAAAATCTGGTTTGCCAACTTCTGAACTCTCAATTTCTTCCATCTAGGGGTTTTGTTAACAAGATGTCAGGTATCGGCACAGCACTGGGCTTGTGAGATCCCACCACTCATGAGAGATACAATAGCTTCAGTTATTAAGTGCACATTATCCTGAGAAAAATATTCTATTTTTTAAGAACCATATCCAAGAATTTTCAGACACAGTTTTTCAGGTTATACTGGAGCTTTGTGGCAAAATTTCCTAAAACCTTAAAAACTGAAGAGGAAGGAAAATGCAAATTTCTAGGCAGGTCTTGAACATTCAGGTAAGAAAAAATTTCTTGACTACCACCTAAATTTGAACATCTGACAAAATCTATGAAAGTCCTTGGACATATTTCTACAGGTTTCAGTGGATTCTGTCTGTAGCGGATAAGAAAAACTAGACATGGTCTCTTTAGAGAAGGCAATTTACTATATTCTAACTTATCCTTACAAGGTAATAGAAATAATGTGGGCATTAAAGTAAAATAGAGATAACTACTTAGCCATAAGGCTGTGTTCAGCTAAAGTCCAGCAGTTCAGGCACAGATGTGTACACTGAACACACCTGCCTTTGGTGAAGTGAATCCCACCCTGAACAGCTTTTATACAGTCCTCCGAGTAATGTAACCATCTTTAATGAATTACAGGATAAAACTTAATAGAATTCTCTCAGTGGCAATAAAAAAAACCCACCACCTCCAATGCTGCAAAGTATGTTTCACTGTTATGTTGAATACTTTTAAGGAATACAGCTAATAGCTTTCAGATATTTATTATTGCAAGGGGAAGAAATATGAAATGCAATAAAAGTTAAATACTCTTATACCAATGGATAAAGTAATTTGGTTTGAGATGGTGTGTGGATCAGTTTATTTGTAGGCCTTACTTTAATCCCCTTTTTGTTGAACTTCCTCTATTTTTGGATCTACTAAAAATGTGAGGGATGCACGTTTTTAATTAATGGTGTTAAACACATCACCCATGAAGAGTTTGAAAAACACACAAAAAATTTTAGTTGCAAATTCGGGTGCAATTTTTATGGTTTTTGTTTTTCAATGGATTATTAAGTACCACTTAGAAACGCATTCTAGCACCACTAAGGGACAAATTCTGACTTCATATGATTTTATGTCATTATGACCAGCCTCCATCTGTGTTCTTCTGGGGTTTTTTTTATTAAAGATATTCATCCTGTTTTTCTAAAAAGCAGGCTTAAAATGAATACAATTTAAAATAAAGATACTTTGGGGTGTATTTCAGAAGGCAACTGTGGGTCATGGGTATTTTCTTGCCTAGATTATCTGAAGAATCTGGATACACTGCCAATAAAAATGATAATATAGGGACAATACAATACTAAGGAGTTCTGCGGATGCAGAAGAGCCAAAGGTCACTTGAAATACTGATGGGAAAACAAACTTAAGTCTTCTGAGACATATTCTACAGTTCACCATGAAACAATGTTTCCTTCTTAATTACCTCTTCCTTTTTTTTTTTTTTTACCAGATAAGTATGGTTTTGGTTTTTCTTTTTCCAAGCTGCAAACTCTTCCTAATATTTTTAACACCTACTGTGCAGGCACTATTTACAATTACCATTTGATAAGACCCAAAAAATAAAAAAATAAATCTACCTGAGCATGCTTAGGTTTCAGGTACAAACATTTTTATCCTTATTCCTATTGAAATATGGTGTGCTTATGAGAACACAGGTATGAAATGAATAGTGTGTATGTAGAAACAAAAGTTCTCTGGCTGCTAACCACCAGCCCGGGGTTTCCAAATGAATATAAAGCAGTCAGCTGGATATGACTGCTAATCAGTTCTTGTAAGGAAAAGAGAGTACTTGGCAGTTTTACAGGCCAAATTCCCTCTTGATAGAAAAGAATCTGGCTCCACTGAACATCAAGGACTTATATTAATGCATTTTAACAGAAGTTGTGCCTGTTAAGAGGCCTTGCTGCTTTCCTCTGATTTTAAGCAGCTGGGATACAGTTTTCCATAGATTACCCTGATAAAAGGTTTATTTCACATGTAACAGGGGTTTGCAGGTAAACCAGCAACTTCAACTCAACTTGGGCACTTCAACTATTTTGTTACTCTGAATATAAGGCTGTCTTTAGTGCCTACATTTGCTGTCATCTTTTAATTCCTGTAACTCATGGAATACTGAGAAATGATTACACTACAGGAAACCTTTAGCAGGTGGCTTTGACTCACCCTATCTGAAATGACTTCAAACATATTAATGCTTACCTGAAAAAGACCATTTTTGTTGAAGAAAGTAAACTGAGCCCTGGATATAACTTCAAACTCATCTTGACTTAAATTCTTCAGTAAACTTGGTGGCAGAACAACAGAAGCAAAGGCACTTGTCTGATCCTTGTCAAAATCTATCTGTTAAATAAAAACAACAAAAGAACATGTTCACACAATCAACAAACCATTTGTTGTTCACAACTGGGTTCACACTCTTACACAGAAATATCTAGATGTGGGACTAAAACCAAACAACACTGAAATGACTTGTGTCTATGCGAGAGTTGATGCAATAAATAAATTTCAAAGGCTGGGGAGGTTTTTCAACCTTTCCAGCATGAGATCAGCCTTCTGCTACAAAAAGGTATTAGATAACACCAACAAAGACACAAACTCCTCCACTGCTGTAATGATGATTTGGAAATAATGAGATGGCAATTATGACAGTCATAATCACTTTCAGTAATGTTCAAGATACTTTTCCTCATAGCAAATAATGTTGAGAACTTAAAAATATGCTCTGAATCTTTCTTTCTTAAATTGTATTAGTTGGCTTGATCTGCACATCTGAAATAATTCTCTTATGAGCTTTTACAGTTTCTCTGTTACAGAAAGGAGATTCAAAAATTATTACTGTCACTTCTCCATATTTATTGTGCTATGTAGCACGAAAAAAGACACTTTCTGACATGATATAAATTTAATCTATACTGGCAATGTATCAGACATCTTAAAAGCCCCCTGTGGCCCAGAGATTTAACAAGTGAGGAGGAAATAAAAGAGGATGCAACCCTGCACTTTATTAGCAATTCTATGACTGGTCACTTTCCCACCACGGCCTACTCAAGGTGTGCCACCAGATCCCTTGAATGAAGAGGAGCAAGCCAGCTCACAGTGGCTCTACAGTAAAAGCATTTAAGAATTTTACTGTGAGATATAGAAACTCCCACTACTGACTTCCCCAGAGGCATCCTGGTCATGTATTTATGCCTCTCATGGACAACTGTATAATTCTAAAACCATTAGCTAATAGAAAGTTAAAAGTCATAGGCTACTGACAGATTATTCTCCCTTGGAAATCAGTAAGAAGTAGCTCATAGATATCTCCTGACAGGGATAATTGTAGTTCAAAACCAGGTTTGCAGAGGATAATTCTGCCACAGTAAACAGAAAGTGTGTCTGTGATAAAGATGTCCCATTAGGCATTGTCTGTAAATAGAGTGGAAGAGGCTTCTCCAAAGAAGCATGGATATATTACAGGAACAATTTAATAATATGAATCACCAGAACCTTAGTCAAAGGTTTGGCAAGAAACATAAAGACACAGTGGACTGAAATAGAATTTTTCCAAACTGCCATGGATAAATTTGCTTGGTATCTACTTTAAGAAAAAAATACAAAAAAAAAATCTGGAAACATTCTGACATAGAGCTTGAAGAGTTTAATGTTCCCTGATGAGCTGGAATAGATCATCTCATCACTAGTGAAAAACCTGGGCTTTCACAAGGGAATCTCCCTTCAGCAGGGATAGCAAATATCTTTCTGACAGGCATGGAAAATAGAAACGGTGACCACAGCTGCTGCAACTTTTCTGGTAGGAAGGATGCTAAGAATTCTCAATCAGCTGTTGGAAATGTGAAAGTCTGAGAAGAAGCTCATGTTCCAGTAGGAACATTATAAATAATTTGACGGAGTTTGGATTTTATGATTATTTAGACAGTGCTGTAATAAATGATTCCAGGACGAGAAAATTCCTGGATGTCCTCAAGCCACAGATGGTAATTCTTGTTATATGTGCGATCATCCAAAACCTGGCTTTAGAATTTTTCCTTTCCTCTTTCCATAAATAAAGGATGAAATTTGCGGGAGAAACATTCCTTTGATAACAAAGAACTATTCAGCTTCACAAACAGCTATTGAGAGCTTCATTAATATGAGAGCTAAACAAAAATAGATTTACAATCACCAAAAATTTATGATAAAATTAATTCAAAGAAATTTTAGCTAAAATAGCTAGGAATATAAGTATGTGAAAACTCAAGTACATTAAATCTATTTTTATCTATTTAAACAAGCGTTTGAGTTTTGATCCAAAGTCTATATACATGGCCAAGTCCTGAAGCCTACTATATTACTACTACTTTTTCTAGAAAGTAGACTTTTCTCTGTCTTCATGATTGTTTTGATTTTTAAAATATATAGTATCTTATAAAATGATCAGACATTTATTAGGATAGTTGTGTTTCCAGTTTGCAGTGGGAATTAATTTGTTTCTATATGATTCTTATACTCTAGTGATTAGTCTTTAACTGTTTTTATAATGCCATGTTTTGTTGAATTCAATTTTAGTTCCTGTGGCCCAAATAACAGCAGATTTTTTTCTTTTTCTGTATAATATTTTCTATGTGTTTCTCCAAGTAAGACTCACTGTACTTGAATGGTTAAACACCCAGGAAACTGAGATTACTTTAACTCTGCCACAGACATCATATTTAACTGAAAAAAAAATAAATTGCACTGCATTTTTAAAAGCATTTAGGTGCCATAAGATGCAGACCGGCATGTAATGAAATTTATAAATTCTTGGCACCACATCACTACTGATTTCAGAAGAACCTTTGGAAAATTCTATAGGTGCTCATGTACATCTCAAATGATATTTCAAACTTTGAGATGTCTGGTTTTTTCTATTTGTGGGAAAAAATGGAAGAAAAAATATTTTTGAGGTGATGATAAATATCTTAACTATAGTATCCTGTCTAGATACTGTAACACTGGAGACCTTCCTAAATTTTGTGTGATCTCTGTTCATTTTATTTTTAATGTCTAGGCTGATCAAGCTCCACATGAAAGACTTGAACTGCTTCAGACACCCTAAAAAGCCAATCAACCTGTGTGTGGACAACTGGATCAGACTTAGGTCTCTTTCAGCAGTAAATGTTTAAACTATACTGGAAGGTTGAGAAACTACTGTATCTGCACAAACCTATCTGGTAGATATCTATTTCTAGGTATCATATTTTAAAGCTGAAAGATATCAATAGAGTTGTTACATATTGTACAATGGTCAGTAATGCAGATTTTTAAAGGTTATTTTCCTTTTTCACTAGTAAAAATACCCCACAAAACTAAAAAAGGGTCAAGTGTGGTCTGGATTTATAAGCAAATTACTTTTTATCTGCATGGAATGTGAGTTTATCTGTGTTTCCTGTCACTCAAGGAAATACTACATTAATCTGTTATCCGTTTGGATGATTGCAGGAAAAAGGAAATAGAAAGTAGGAGGAGAATTGGGAGTTGTAAGTGGATTTATAGGAACCACAGTAAACATACTTGGAACAGCAGGCACATTTCATGTTCAAATACAACTGCTTGTTCTGTACCTGGAAATCAGACGCATTATTCTGTGGACTGACACTGAAAGAACCACCTTTGAACGAAGTTGAATTTATAGAAGACACTCCAAGTGCAAGATTTCGTGTTGAAATACTCATGGATGGTCCAGCAAAATGGATCTTTAAAGCCAAGGCATCAATAGTTTTCAGAGCTCTAGAAACAGAAATAAAAATTATTCTGAAAAATGAATACAGAAAAAAACCCCTATCCCTATGCTCTGCATGCTCCCCACATCAGAAGTTGATCCTCTTGTTACTGACTATGTTTCTGTCACCCATCTGTGTATTCACAAGGAGACTGTTAGACTGTAAATTTATGCATCTCTCTTGAAAACAAAAGCTTTTGGCTGACAGAAACTGTCTGACTATATCTCACTGGTCCTGAAATAATTTTCCAACAATACTTAGATCTATGCCGTGTCATGTATCAGAAGACTTCTTTTCCATCCAAATACTTTGTCTTTGTCATGCACAATAAAAGAAGAAATATTTGTGTATCTAATTTGGAAAATTCTTTTCAATGGAAATCAGAAAAGTTTGATTTTCTGGTTTGTCAATACATGGAAGGATGAATCCTTACAGCTTTGCAGGTTGGTCTGAAAAGCTTTTCTCAAATGCAGAAATACTTACTCTGAAGATGAGGCTGCCAATACACTGTCTGAACTGGTTAGAATATTGGAAAAAATTGTCACCACGGTAGAACCCAGAGATTCATCAATTTCTTCATCATTCACAATTTTTTTGAGCTTCTGCACAACATCATTTACTTTGTCTGAGGTCAGCTGCTGCCCCTCGCCAGTGAGATTCAGAAGCTGATTGGCGATATCTGCTGCATTTTCTGTGAGCATACAGAATCAAGCAAAAAAGAGAAAATAATGCATTACAGTCCTGAAGCAGTCCAGAAATACAAATTTTTATTATCACTGTTGAAAGCTAGTGTATGTTCTATGGTACTTGTAATGAACATGGGATTTTATCATTTTGTCAAATTTGTAATTTTTTAAAAAAGTATATAGAACCTGCTGATTATATACTGACCTCAATGGCTGTGTCTTTCTTTTCTTTATTTTGATTCGAGTTTATAAATCAGAACTATTATAGAAAGGGTGATTGAATGAAAAAGAGGAATAAAATGCATTTTATCTCTGCTTTTCCTCCTAATGCTATCCTTTCTTTTTCACTGGGAAAAAGTTTCACTCTTGAAGTGAAACAAATGCATTTCAAAGTCTCTATTACTGAAAAAGTAATCATCCCTTTACGCTTTCCGACGAAGTCTGATCCCCTTGCAAATGTTTCAGTTCTTTCAGAGGATGGTACTCTTACTTGTCAGAGGGCTAGCAAGCACAACATACAAGCAAATTTCACGAGAAGAATCTTCCTAGTAAGGAGAGTTTGATAGTGTGTCCAGTGGCAAAACATGTTACAACTGTAATTTCAATGCCACCTGGACAGAAAACTAATAAAAACACTAGCCTTTTACAACATCAAAGTATTTGAGATTTATTGGAATTCTCAAATAAGATTTTGAAAGATCAGCTTCCTTTAGTTTGCAACTGACTGTTAGTTGTTTTTTATAATACAGTTTACAGTCTACAGTCTAATACTGTAGAATGTCCAATTTACATGAAACGATGTTTTTCATTTAACCTGACTGCAAGTACTCAATTGACTGAGTTAGGTAGCCAGGCTCCCTAGGACACCTCTATCAACGAAGGAAAAAAAAAAGGGGCTTCTCCAAAAAAGCAATTCAGAACAAGAGCTTACTGTAGGTGCTCTGAAATACATGAGTGTATAATTCTTTTACTTTGCTTAAAGAGTTTGATTTAATTCAGTAACTGGTATCCAGAGCTTTTAATGGGTGAGTTGAGTTGAACTTAGTGCACTTCCCCAGAGTTTAATTGTTTACTTTGCACTTAGTTTTTTGAAAGATTTCTAAGTGGCTTAGCATAAAGAGAAAAGATATCCTTCCAACGACCAGCATTAATACACCCACCTGTGCAGTTTCTAAGATCAGGCTGACCCCAGTATGATGTATAATTCTGCAGACCCAAGTAGCTAAAGAGGAAAAATGGCAAAATTCACATGAAGTACAGTAACAAAATTACATAAATATGTCATAATTCTTATGTAGTTCTCACAGTAGTCCACTCTTCTCAATTTACAATATTCCTAGCATCATGGCCCCTAGTGAAACACAGTATGTATACTTGACATGTATACTTGTCAGTGGAAAATATATGATTGATTAAATGATAGTGCTGAGAGAAACACCAGTTCTTCACTGCAAATTCTCACTTTGTACTTCAGGAAAGACCCAAATATGGACACAAACTATTATGCCCCTATCATGGCCTAGTCAGATGCTGTTTCTATAATTTCTCCTTGATATAAATGGCTTTGATCTAGTCAATACCAAGACATAATAGCACTCATAAGAACATGCACAGGAGCCACGTGAAGGTATAGATTTATTCCACCAGTGAAAACTAGGATAGGTCACTATCAGATCCAGGTCCAAAGTAAGGGGCAGATATAAAGATTTGCTTCTTTTTTTTTTAAGCCTTACCTTAGCAAAATACAGAATTAGAGAATGGGTCAGGTTGGAAGGGACCACAGTGGGTCATCTGGTCCAACCTCCCTGCTCAAGCAGGGTTATCCTGGAGCACATGGCACAGCACTGAGTCCAGACAGTTCTTGAGTAACTCCAGTGAGGGAGATACCACAGCCTCTCTGGGCAATCTGTTCTGGTGCTTGGTAACCCACACTGTAAATATGATCTTCCTCACACTCAGGTGGAACTTCCTATGCATCAGTTTCTGCTCACTGCCCCTTGTCCTATTGCTTGGCACTACTGAGAGGAGCCTGGCTCCATCTTCTTGACGCCTTCCCTCCAGATACTCATGGACTCTGGTGAGGACCCCACCAGTTGTCACTTCTCAAGGCTGAACAGGCCCAGCTTCCTGAGCCTTTCCTCATAAGAGAGATGCTCCAATCCCTTAATCATATTTGTCACCCTGCAACAATGGCTCCAAAATTAAACACAATTTTGCTTCAGTTTTCTTTAAAGACAATCATGTTGTCACAGCATGGAAAAAGGCAGGATGGTAAATGGGAAAAATCTATCCCTTTACTCAGCACATGATAAAATAACATTATTCCTCAGCTGATCACGTTTACTATAACAGCACAGGTAATCACCTACTGTGGAATGCAGATGACTAGAAGAGACTGTTAGAAGAGCTTCCTTTTCTCTCCAAACACATCCCACCAGTGCTCCATATTGACTAAAGCTAGTGGAGGCAGAGGCAAGGAAGGCACAGCACAGGGCAGAACACAGTAATTTTTTTTTTAATCAGAAATGCTGTATGCAGACAATCAATAGTATAGTGTAGACCACAAATGAATAATAAAGATAAGAAATACTGGGACAGAAAAGGCCAGAAACCTTAATTTTTAATGATTCTGAGGCTCTGACATAAAAACAATCTGATTTCTGCACTACGCACTCTACAACAAAAGTTGGTCAGTCAGAATCAGTCCTTGTACAAGATTAGGAGGCTGAGGAAGTGAGTTATTTAAATATGATGTGGGTTGCTTTCCTGTTTGGCACTGAATCTCAAAGCTGATTCATATCCATGTTGCCATACTGTTTTCAAAAAGTAAAAGATCTGGTCTTCTCAGAACATGTTCCAGACGCAATGTGGGCGGATAAGACTAATATATTGCATTTAATGGTAATCATCCTAAATACTGAAGGAATTAATTAATATTGCATCATCATAACCATGTTTAAGGCACTCAAAGGAGATAAAAGCCATAATGTTTTGGTAATATATAAATAGAAGAAATAATATTCCCATTTTACAAATGGGAAATAGACCTACAGAGTCAAAGTCCTTGTAGATGTTTGCAAAAAAAAGCCTACATTAGGAAAGATTTCTTAAACCTTTAGAACACAAGTTCAAATTTTTAAGCATAAGATTATCCCCACCTTCGATTATGACTAACTACTGGCAGAATATTTATTTCACAATTTCTTTTACCTTTCCCCTGATGAGATGAGGTGTTTTGGATTAAATCTAATACACATCTCATCTTCATAGAATTTTATTCTAATTCGTAAGTAAGTCAGATAGTAGTGGTGGAGTGATAGCAAATGTGAAGCTTTGGGTATGGTAACATAAAGGTCATGACCAAGTGCAAGGTCCTGTGTGTGGGTCAGGGCAATCACAAGCACAAATAGAAGCTGGAAGGAGAATGGATTGAAAGCAGCCCTGAAGAGAACGACTCAGGGATGTTGGTTGAAGACAAGCTCAGTAAGACTGGGCAATATGTGCTTGCAGCTCAGAAAGCCAACCATATCATGGGCTGCATCAAAAGCAGCGTGGCCACCAGGCTGAGGGAAGTGATTCTGACACCTTAGTCTGCTCTCATGGGATCTCAGCTGGAGAACTGCATCCAGCTCTGAAGCCCCCAACATAAGAAAAATGTGGACCTGTTGGAGCAGTCCACAGGAGGCCCATGAAGATGATCAGAGGGCTGGAGCACCTCTCCTAAAAACTGAGAGAGCTGGGGTTGTTCAGCTTGGACAAGAGAAGGTTCTGGGGAACTTCCCACAAGTAAAGGGAGCTACAAGAGATCTGGACAGGGACTTTTTACAAGGGCATGTAGTGACAGTACAATGGCAAATGGCTGTAAACTGAAAGAGATTAGGTTTCAGTTAGATATTAGGAGGAAATTTTTTTGCTTTGAGGGTGGTGGGGCACCAGCACAAGTTGTCCAGAGAGGCTGTGGATGCCCCATCCTTGGAAGTGTTCCAGGCCAGGATGGAAGGGGCTCTGACCAGCTTGGTCTAGTGGAAGGTGTCCCTGTCCATGGCAGTGGGGTTTGGAACTAGAAGATCCTCAGGATCCCTTCCAACTCAAACCATTCTATGATTCTATGACTTGAATAAAAATTTCATTCTGTAAGAAGGTGCTATTTTTATAGTCATGTTGAACATGTATTTATTGTAGGCCCCAATATGCCCTACAGAAGTGGTAGATTTTTTTTTCTTATCAATGAAATACATACTATTACTGCACCCACGTAATCTCTCACAGTATAGAAAGCATCTTCCAGACAATGGCAATCATTATATATACCTAAATGATAACTATCTATAACCAGAAATTTGCATCTGAAACAACCCAGCTTTTCAGATATCTGAACACCTACCAGGTTCTTGATGCAGTCTGAACTGAGCTCCCGTGGCAAAACGTGATGTTGGTCACAGTAGGCCTGGTATCTGGCCAAAAGTAGTTTGGAGGGTTTTCTTCAGCTAAACATTTTTCTGTAAAAATGAGTATATCAGTGTTAAGAGTAAATTTCTTCACGTAATCATCTTCCATTTCTTGTCCTCAGCTCATCAACCAGTCTACAGCACAAAATTGTCTTCAAATGAAATGCTTGGTTGTTTGCAACAGAGTGGCAATAGAGGGGTGCACAAGGGGGGATCACACATGCTGCTGCTTCTCAAGGAAAACAGCTGAACATCCGTGCTGCATCCATCTGCACTCCACCAGCCTCCACCTCCTCCCTCCCAGAGGAAGGGCAATCTTTGGTAGAAGTTGGATGGGAAAAGATGAGAGCTAAAAGAAGACTGAATAAGGGCAACGGCTGTCAGGAACACAAACAAGATTGAGAAGTGGGGCTGAGGGGCCTTGGAGGTCCAAAATGTCTCATTTTAGCTCTGGCTGCAAAGCATATTTCCTTATCCTCAGACCATCAGAGGAGCTGTCAGGAACTGTCCCAGCCACTCTGAACCAGACAGCAAGACACAGACTAAAGCAAACTGGACAACTTTGTTCTTGTTAAAAGAGGTATTTTGAGCATGGCTCTCTGAGATTAGTGGACCAGCAAGGCTTACAGGGACAATTTAAAATCTGAAACAATCATACTGCTTAGAAATGTATGGTTATTTTAACACAGAAGATGCTTATTTACAAGCAAGCAAAAAAAAAATATTTGTTGTGTAACAAAACTGAACACTACTTACCCACTGGATCAACATCCACAGTATGAAGTTGATATCCTTCTTCCATGGTTCGATTATTACTTATGAGCTTCTGTCGGATGTCTTCCTCTTCTAAATTGATGTTGTTGGTAGAATTATAAACCAGAAGAGCCAAAGCATTAAAACTGCAAGGAAAATTATCCAAGAGTTTCAGTCAGAACAGCAGAGGCCAAACGTGTGGAAACAAAAATATCTGACAAACTCCGGTTTTCTGACTATGGAGCAGTGTCACCAAAGCAATGTTACTCATGATCTGTAAATTATTATTTTTATGTATACAGGGCCATGACAAGAATATATGGTTGGGAAATTTAATCTTCTAGTAACCATTAAAGAGGCATCTCATCAAAAGAGCTAAGAAATGTTTTCAGCAGAGTTCAGAAGACGAAACCATAGAGTTGTGAGCTCTAAATGGGCCCTACTTAATTTTAAAAGTGTGGTTCCTGATGGCTTAGGAACTTAAGAGCTGATTCACCCCACCTCACAAAACTTGTCAGGGTGGGACAAGTCATCCTCCAGAGGATCCACCTCCACACTGACTACAGAGAAAGACTAGGAGATTAACAAAGAACAGATGCCCAACACTGAAATCTCTTAAGTTTTTTATGGAGTGAAAAACACCCTGACATACTTCTGAAGCTTTTAGTCATAATTAGGAAAGTAGAGCTCCTCAGATGAGTAACTGAAGTTTGAGCACTAATAGCTGTTCTGTACTGTAGCCCACTGCTACTTTCTTGGGCATACAAAGTAGTTCAAAGTGCCCAAGCCTCTTTCCTGTGAACAAAATAAAACAGTCCCCACCCTTCTCCAAAAACATAGCTTTTCTGGAAGGGAAATCATGAACAGCAAACCAGTGCTAGCAGGACACAGGAAATAAGCCCAGTGTGGAAGGCCCAGAAATTTCCTCCTGGGACAAAAGGAAACACGTGTTGGAGATGAGAAAACGCCGGTACCCAAGAGCATTGCATGGCTCTGGCTAGTAGGAGGTAAGCCACTAAAGCATGGAACATTGGATGACCACAGGAGCCAAAATGTGGAAAAAAGGAAAATGCAAACCTGCTTTGGGCTGTCTTCATCTTAGCCTTGCCCTTGGATACCCATCAGCCTGAATAAAGACAGACCTTTGGAGTGTGTGAGCTGTTCCTGGCAGCCTGGACAGTGGTGGCACTGCCAGCACACGTACAGTGAGCAGGGCACACACCCATCAGGGGTGCTTTCACCTGTGGCCCCCCGTGCAAGAAAGCAACAGTGAGCTAAAAGGGCTTGTGGTCTACAGGAAGAAGAGTAGCAGAAAAAAAAATCTGGAGGGGTTCTGAAGAGGGCTAGTAGGGTTTTTAGGTACTCCTTCCTAGACAGACCAGGACTTCAGTTAAAAAAATCTTTCAGAAAGACATCCCCATGATGACAGCTCCAAACTGCACTTTCCATATGTGCCTAATTTTCTTGACATATTCACTGTTTTACTGGTAACGTGTTGCTGGAGAAGAAAGATAAATATGTGACCACCTGCAGGCTTGGCTTTTTCTTTTCCCAGTGGATGTATTTTAGCAGAGAAATTCCAGCTATCCTTGGCCAGGTCACTCCTTCCCTGCTCCCAGAGATACTGAGTTCCTCCTAACATTCCTTTGGCCTCTGTGGAGTGTTTAACATGTATATGGCAAATAGCCTCAGTAGGGTGGATATGCATTAGCAGGCTTTTGCTGTATACCTCAGATATATTACAAGCATAAGTTTATTACAGCATTTATTTTTAGCAGAAGTATGGAAATTGCCTACGGGACTGCCAATTCCTTCAGCCCTCCAGTACTTCAGCCCCAGAGTCTCCTGGCAGTTACCCATCTTTCCTAAAAGATTCTGGCTTCATTCGTCTATTCCCTTTACTTCAGAAGAGGAAAACTTAATATACTGATGCCACTCCCTACCTCAGCACTCTGGCTGCAGAACAGACATTCTGAACCGTCATCGCTACTGCTTAGCCGCCTCTTTCAGGATTCCCAACTAACCAAAATGATATTCAGTACCCATAAATGTGAGAAGGGATAATGCCAACAAAACGGAAGGGATAATGATAGATGTGGTACAACTGGTTGTAGCTATACTGAAAAATTACAGAGAAAAGTATTGATTATGAAGCACTGATAAAAATAATCTCTTAAACCAATCTGTTGTTTTCCGAGAAACTCTTAGAGCACAAGCCATGTATACTGTATAATAAGAGCCTACTCCATATTACGATGAAAACAATTTCTACAAACTTTTCAGAATGACTCATGCTAGCTTCCCAGAGTATATAAATACCTTTTAACTTGACAGCTGACGCAACATGAAGTGTAGTGCTTCCTTCCACTTTTGTCACACTCAGATCCCAGAAAGAAAACATTATAAAGGTAAAGAGCAAATTCTCAATTTGGGAAACAGTAGGCCTGCACTCAAATAAATGGCAATGCTGCCACGCTCTGCTGGTGTCACCGGATTTGCTACACCCAACTTTAAATCTTTTATTGTGTGCCATATAAAGGCAGATAGATTCTCACAGCAGTAATCAATTACAAATTACACATCATCTACAGTAACCTGTACTTCCAACATCACTGCCATCGAAACAATAAAAAAAATGGACTGAGGTGTAGGTAAACACGACAGGGATAAGTATGTTTCTCTTTTCTTTGACTGAAGTGGCGACAGCTGGAGCAAGCAGGAAAGCTGGGGAAGACCGGTGTCTATCCCACTTTGTCCTGGTCTGTCGAGATAAGCAGGCTCAAAGAGAGGAATTCACCAAGCTGCATCCTCATCAGAGGCACAGGAGGCGGTGGGGGAGCCTGCGCTGCCATGGCGCGGCCCACAAAGCCAGCTTTCTTCTCCGGCAGCGTGACTCAGAGCTATTCCAGGACACTGTGCCTACACATGGGCTGTGGTCGCGCTGCTGCGCCACGCAGGGAGCCCAAAGGAAGGATTAACAAACCACGCGAACCCTGCAGCACTGACTCTCTTGCACCTGAAGAGATGGGGTTGATAATTAGCAATGCACATTTCTCCTTTCTGTTGTACAGAAAGACTGAACTAATACTGAATTACTGTTGTTGTCAAACTGTTTCACAAATCACTGTTAATTTCTTCATAGTTAATATTACTTGATTTAAAGAATATAAAGAACCATTTTAAAAGAATCTAAATACTCAGGGAATCTAAATTTCCACTAAAAGGCACTGGGAATTTCAGTGCTAACTACCCTGGCATGTTTTAAATAGTTTTAAAATGTCAACATTAAATTCTTTACTAATCTTACTGTTATGTTGGCTCTGAAGATAAGCAGTGATGAGTCTCTATAACTGAAGACTGGCAGCACAGGTAGGTCCCCAGAGTCACCTCTGAATAGTTTTAACTACTTCACATTAACTGGACAGACAAAAAAAGAGCTGACTAAGTCCCTAGTGAAGATGCAATACAAAGAGCAGACAAATGTTAGAAAACACACAGAATAATACAGAAATAAATATGAAAGCAGAGGGAAACTAAAATCATTCCACAAAAGCATCTGAGTTGTGAATAATCTTTTACTTTAGGTTATTTTGACTGCAATACATTAAATGTTCAGAACAGAGAGCAAAAAAATACGACTTGACATAATAGACACATTCAAAGAAACATCAAGGATGAAGAGCTTTCCCTGGAGAAGGTGATGTTATAGTTAGAATATAAAATCTGAGACTTCATGACACAAAACTAAAAACTGCAGCTACTTTTTGGACTACTAAAAATAAAAGCATCCTAAGTCTTCCTTTTAAGTTAACGACCGTTGTAGCAGAACAATTTTGCAAGCACCCTGGTCACGCCTCGTGCCTGTGCTTGTGTCTCTGGGTCTTGTTCCTCCTTGCAGATCTGGTGTGGGAATACAATCAACTACGGCTTTTCAACAGAAAGCACTTATAATTTGTGCTTATTTGGTATGAAGGCTATTCATTACTAGAGAATGTTGCAAAGACCCAAACCAGAAAGGACTGGAATCCCTCACATGGAATAGCTGGTCTTTGCTGAAATAAGTTTTTGGTTACACTTGCACTAGGTTCTGGAACAATGAAGAAAACCCCCATTCCCCATTCCCCATTCTTCAATACATTGCTTTTCTAGTAACAGCATCTAACAATGTCAGATCTACACAAAATCTAGTTAAAATTCAGTGGAAAGACAAAGGAAGTCATTGGAAACTGGAAAAGGGCAGGAAGCTTCAGCAGGAGACTAAGAAGGGATCATCTTTCAGTCACTGAAAAGGAAATCCCAAATTCTTCCATTTATGATGGAGGCTTTTTTTACAGGTCATGGACACGAGATGCCAGCAAGGCACTGTGGAGAAACCTGAGGATTTTCACCTGGTGCTTATTTTCTTGGTTTTTCAAACAGAAATATTACACATAATGTACATGTTATGCAGAATTTTAAATTTTTTCTCAGCCCTGGTAAAGGATGTCCCTTACTACCTTCAGTAACAGTGAAGTTGAAGTTGTGGGGAGTAGAGGTGGGCCAGGTCCAAGTCCTTCCTAAAATCTCACTGGTAGAAACCCAGAAAATTTTTGAAACAGGAATAGACATCACAGATATGTTCATTTATAACAAGAATAGGATAATTATTTCATAACAAATAATTTGAAGTAATCTAAAAAGAATGTAAAAAGCCTAATACTTTACTTAGGACTAGAAAAGCAAAATTATGCTGCTCTAGTGTTGCTAACTTGTCTAAAACTACTACACAATCTAATTAATGTTTTATCCAAGTGCATTAAACTTTCCATTAAGCAAAACAACACCCAAGAACACAGCATGCAGGAGCCTGAATATGCCTCACTGACACTGGTGGCAAAACTCCCACAGACTTCAAAGAGCAGGACTAGGCATGGGTAGTTCTGATTTCCTGCTTTCCTCTCTATTTTCATTCCCAATACAAGGGATTTCTGTTTAGATTTAGTAGTTTTTACGCAGATGGCTACCACTGTGGTTTTTAATTTGGATGAGGTGTTTAACAGTACTAACATTAATATTGTTTCACATAGCAGGAGCAACTGAAAACTGGAAATAGGCCAAAATCAAGCAGTGGAAGTTGGAACAAGCATAAACTTTTTGTATGTTAAGTGGAGAAAAATTCATAAATTAATTGGGGTCTGAATTCTCAAAATTGCTTGCAAAATAAGAGAAGAAAGGAGAAGCAAGGCAGCTGAACTCTTTATTAAAAAGACCGATTTCCCTGCTGTGAGGCAGCCCTATGTAGTCATCTGACAAAACCTAGGATCAGTAGGACCTTTCTGAGAAAAGCAGCAGCAGCAGTCACAGAAAGTTTTGACACAGCTGCAGAGTCATAAAAGGCAAAGAATTAAGGAAAGAAACAAACACCTTCATAGTTTATCCACACAATTGGCTCATTTGGATAAAATCCACAAATTGGTTTTGCCTTCAAAGGTTTGTGAAAAAATAATGAGGGACAAAGAAAGAGCTATATCCATGGTCCATGCTGAACTCCTGTCTGTTTTGAACAGCTGCCCTCTCATTAAAAGGTGGAAACAGTACAACCAGAGGAAAAATTGAATACAAACATAAAGTCAAATATAGCTGTGAAAAATTCAGTCTATTAAAGTAGTTAATAATCTACCAAAGTATTAGCTTGATATATACTGCTGTCATCTAGAGATGTCACAGTATTAAAGGTGCTGATAATAATATGCACTTTTGGACTTGGCACTCTGTCTTTCATCACTGGGTACATAAAAGCCTAATAAGCACAGTGTACTTTGGATTTCTGCAGCTCACAGAACACAGCATGAAAGAGCAACAATCCACTTCAATAATTTTGTTTTGTTTTGCTCTTCTCCAGAATGCAGTACAGTTTAAAATACTTTTTTTGGAAAACACCTATTTTTAATGTGATAAAAAAAGCCAGCTTCCTACCTCCTACTTCCAGCTTCTATTTCTTCTCTGAATCATTCTCTCTAACAATTCTTCCTCTTTCACATGAAAGAAGACTAGGAGGGGAGAATGACAGCTGGAGTTCCTTGATGAGGTAGCAATGTGGTAAATGAGGGTGAAGCAAAGCAAAATGCATAGAACAGGCTGGGGGATGTTGTTTTGTTGGTTTTGGGTTTTTTTTAACTGCTCTGTAAAATACTAATCCAAAAGGAAAGCAAAAAAATATGTGATCTGAATTAAAAGAATATGAATTCATGTAAAGAGGGGAAAAACCTTCTCAAAGAGCAATTTTAAGAGTTATTACACTGCCTTGGAAATAAGAAGGCTATGATCTTGTGGAAAATTCAGAAAAGAGAAATAAGGCTTAGTGAGTTAAGAGTTAAGACTAATATGTTCACTTTGTAAAAGATAAAGTTAAGGCCACGATACTTCTGTTAGGTCTTAAATTTTAAGTGTGGAATGAATTTCTGTTCAGATGAACATGAAGGTAAATAGGATAAGAAGTACTTAAAAATTAAGGGAAATAATAGAATGCCTAAGACTGCAACAGACTTATCCATGACTATCCAAAATGAAGAAGTAAGAAAATATTTGGACAACTATTCACAGGAATACTATATAGGACCATTAAACTAATAGGAACTGCATGAAATCACACAGTGAGCAAATTATATACAAGAATTCAGCTATAACACTTCAGTGGCTCACCCGGGCAGTCAGGAATTACAATTACTTTCATCAGATATTTAGAACTTCTAACCTCTAACCTTCTAGTTTTTTACATTCTCAGATGTTACCCCTAGAGTCTTGTAGGATTTCCTTAGAATTCTGACCAGGAAAAATCCAAAGAAAGTCTAACAAAGAATCTTGACAGCAATCATTCGGAAACAGTAGGAAAAAAGGTTTGCTTTATGGATCTTTAGAAACTCCAAAGATTTTTTCCTCACAAAATTCAGAAACAGATGTGTGAACCTCAAAGAACTAAAGAACTGGTGACTAAACCCAGGAACACTGAAGACTACTCAGAAGCTGATCCTTTTTTTGGTTTCAGAAGGGAGGGACGTACAAGCATAAATATACACACAGAAAACCTAGGACCTAAAGATGCTTCAACCAATTTTTCTCAAATGTTTCTTCTGTAAGACGCAAATGATGCATGAAAATGTATTCAAGACATGAAAGCTAAATGACAAAAGGCAGATAATAATGTGTATATATATGTCTATATATGCCTATGTACATATACAATGTGTAATAAGTGCAATTTTTGTTAGTCATATATCATGTAGCTTACTTAAATTTTTAATTATCTTTGCATTACCCCATCTGGGCTTCCAGGCTGGGCAGGATCTTGACTTGTCTTTTTTGTTTTGTTTTGTTTTCTAAGGGAACATTCACAGCATGACATTCCTGATTATTTGGAGAACATTAACATTGGTGTGACATTATCAGCATTTACACTAAATTATTCGGAATGATGAAAAAATGCCATTTGACCATGACACGAAGTGCACTAGAGCCCACGAGAAGGCTAGCTTCTCATTAGACCAGGCCTCCCTAGAAAAATGGCACATTATGAACATGTAATTCCATTGCCTCTGGAATGACATATAATGAACAAAGGAAATAGAAATGGGGTTACTTCCCCGTAAGAGTAATATATTACGAGAAGTAATTTAGTGGCATATTCACTGTATGTCAAAAAGGGAGGGAAAGGGAAGGGAAGGGAAAGGGAAATTACTAAAATAGCTTCTCCCTCTTCAACCTTTTTTGAGTAGACTAGGGAGAAGAAAAAAAATCCAGACGACAGGATGGGGGGTAGGTGAGACAAAGAAATCAGGTTTACAGCTCGGCTGCTAGACTCAAAGGAGACAGGAATAAGGATGGGGAAAGCCTTACATTCCCCAGCAGTCTTGGACTGTTGGTAAGACCTGAGGCAAGGTCTCCACTTGAAAGGCCTTGCTGGCATAACCGTATCATTTAGAAGTGTGAAAAAAATCCCTACCCACATCACTACACCCTACTGTAAATGTAGGTCAAACAGCAAAATAGCCCATCCAGAGACTGGGCTTACAGTGTACCAGTTAAATGGCTTTGCCAGTAAAAGCTGTCTTTCTGCTGTGGCTCTGTGGGAAGGAGATATTACCTTTTTACAGATCTTTTCATGTCTAGGCAAACTCTGTTGAAAACTGGAAGCACCACTAATTACATCCTGATGGTAAGTTGGGAATACTGGGCTATCTCTGATATTTAAAAGGCCAACTTTTACTGCCATTATCATGGCAGTTCTCAAGAGTCAGCAGTTAAAACTCTTTTCTCACAGTACTTTTGCCTACACTGTAAGCAGATACATCCCATACCCACTTATTGCCCCATCCCAACAAGACTAATTACGTTTTGGTTTCCTCTACTTAATTTTGTCCCAAGATTCCCTTCCTCCCCAGACATCCCTCAGAAATTAGCCTGCTGCTTTCAAAGAAGCCCATGGAGGCCAGATTTTCAGCGGGGGTGACCCATCTAACTTTCTTTGGCTGCCTTTGAGGTCGTTCCAACTCCAGCGCCTCCAAGCCCAGCAGAAGTCAGGAAATGAGAGCATATGGTAAATAGTTTAACTCACACTCGTTTAGCTTTCAATTCTAGCATGATTTTCAGTGTTTTCCATCTAGTAAGATGTCTATTAACTTAAAAGGCTCTGGTTCAAGAGAACAAATGCAGTGACAGTGGACATATACCAATGTACCAAAGCTTGTTGCTAAAGAAAGCTGGGTGTGTTGTACAACTTAAATATCCTGTATCTATTAAGTTTTGTGCCAGATGAAACCTGAGCTCTGAAAAAATGATCTGTTAAGGTTTAAAGCTCAATAGGTTTAAACCAAAACAAACAGGATAATCAGTGGTAGGTTTCTAAGCACCATCAGAACACAGAGCTTGCCAGCAGTCATATATTTACAGACTTGCAGCATATGCCAAATAATAGGCAACGAATCCAATAATAGACAATAAAGCCTGCTGTAAAGCCACTTGCAATAGCAGCTACTGCCTCTATTGAGAAAATGTCTTTCAAAATATTACCTTTTAATACTTCTTTTTTGTCTTGCTCCCTCTCTTATGGAGGCAGGGTGGATGCTATGAAAGAAACAGATATCAGTTGGGGTGGATTAATTCTCCAAAGGAATACAGCATAAATAACTTCCTCCTTAATTTACCTGATATTGACCACATACACAGTGTAATTCCAGTTCTGGAAAGTACGGTTCAGCTGAAAAACAGGAAGACATTGATCACATGAATGGCGAGATGTTAATGGGGCTCTTTGTTGCTTAAGGCAGTGTTAGAATTTCACCCTTCTGCCCCTTGAGAAATCCCCTTCAGTTTTGTTAAGCAAAGAGAACACTCACTTTTCAGTGAGGTGATTGTTGTACAACTGGTAGTGAGAGATGTGGCTTTTTTGTGGACAGAAGGAAATCTGTATAAGGCCACGACACAGTGAATAGGTGAGTGCACAGGATGCTGACCTTTTCCTTTTCCCCCTCTCTTCCACATCTAAAATTCTCAGATACTCTCTGATTAGAATAGATTTACTGAAAAAGCTACCGGCTAAATTTTCACCTGAAAGTCTTCAAACTTACGATGATCTTCTTTTCAAACCTTTGTACTCTTTATTCTGAGTGTTCAACAGCTGCTCAGTTTTCCCCCGAGAGACACCTTTGCATACTCTGCCAGGGCCAAGTGACACCCTTCTAGATTCTTTGGCCCAGGCACCTATGTACTTTGCCTTGCTACTGCTGCTAAGGGAACAACCTTGGCAGGTGTGCATGACAGCAATTCTGGTTCATAGATTACTATATATATATATTCTGGTTTATAGATTGCTTAGCTTCTGATAGCTGAAATCTCCAGGTTTACTAAAAGAAAAATAAAGAATAGTTGCCATATTTCTTAATGTTATATTTTCATATAAGTAGTTGGTATAAAGGTTTTACAAATTGTGTCAGGGTGACTATATGAACTGTCAAAAAGGACAGAGAATATCTTTACTCAGACAGGAAGATCTTTCAGAGGCAAGAACTTCAAGAATCCCTCACCCAGAGAGGAGCTTATGTCTGCTAAAAGGGACTACTGTCCTTTATTTCCTTTAGCTTATGTCTGCTAAAAACCAGGGACTACTGGAAACCTCAGCAAGCCATCTATGGCAGAAACCTTAGTAGAGTACATTAGGACAAATTGGAAAAGTTTATTGCTTCACACAAATCAACACTTCCTGGTGTTTCTATGATTTCTGCCACAATTTAACTTCAAAACCATATTAGCACTTGGGGAGAAAATTTTTGTCCTATATAGTGATGTTGGAACTCAGACATGTGCCTCTTTTGGTGGACAATTCTGGTTTCTCCATACTTTCCAAAATCTCAGCTACTATCTACATTTCTTAAGAAGCTAGCTAGTGTAGTGCAGACATTTCAAAATTTTATCCATAGTGCTGAAGAGTCCTAGCTAGACCTGAATTCACTACTGCACAAATCAATAAAAGAAAGATACTTAGAGAACATATGTAAAGAGCTTTTTTGGTAGTCTCTTTTTTTTTTCCTTTTCCAACTGATAACAGCAATGGGCCAGATTCATATATGTAATCACACAGGAAAGAAAACTTACCCATTCTGCAAGGACATCATGTACTTTCGACACCGAGTTGGGGTTGGAACTAGAGACCAATATAGATATCCTGTAGAATAGCCCACCTGTCCATTAAAAACAGCATTATAATGTTAGAAACTGAGCAAATGTACCTTTTTAATAATGAGACTTTAGCTTCATGGGTAATATAAAAATTGTGCTGAACCCCAGATACAAGGCCACCTCATGCTCTTGTTGGCATTTAAAGTCTGCAATGAATAAGCCCTGCAGGTTTGGGCCCATTCTCACTAGTCCTGTTGATTTTTGACAAGAATTCCCTCCCCCTCCATGTTTTCAGAGACACTTGAAATGTGACATGGAAACTCATGGACAACACAGTATTTTGCATACGCCTTTAATGTGGTGTGTAAAATCAAGATCATGAAAATGTCATGAATCTAAAAAATTATTATAATTAACGAAGTCTGAAACACAGTTAAATTCTGCTCCTAGGCATATTGTTAAAATTGTGTTATATGTTCCAGAATTGAACCACTGCAGATTAGAGTTTAAATATTGTAAGAGCAGATAAAGCTCATCAATTAAAAATAGCACAGTAAGTGAGGACAGAATTAGGTGTGAGGAGGGATATAGAGCTCTCGTTTCCGAAGTACAGTCTTGCTCTCAGGCCCGGCAATGGCCAGACAGTAGAAGAACCCACATTAGCTTTACAAAACCGGCAGCTGAACAAACCATCTTTCAGTCACAAAATGTGTAACACTTGGCTTGGTGCAATTTTATATTCAGAAAACTGTTTTGAAATGGCACTGGGTAAATATAAATTCTCTTTAAGCTCATGAGTGGGTAGGCAGCATTACAAGATTTCACATCTAATAAATAACATCAAATCATTTCATAGTTATGCTCTGTGTTAAAAGCCTGTACTTTTCACAAGCCAATTCTTTTTCTTTCAGCTACTAAACATTCTGTAAGCTGTGGTTGGGTAAAATTTTCCATGGGAGGGAGGTTTAAGAACTTCTGGTTCAATTCATTTGCATGTATGAGCATGCGTGGCGTTGCTTGGCTCTGGGCTGTTACCAAGATTGTGGGTCTTGACCACAGATACATGCATTTATATAATATGAAATTTTACAGAGACACTACATAGGACAGAACAGGACATGACAATAATTATACAGAAATTCCTTTCTGTCTCTGATTGGAAAGGAACTGCTCTATCTTTCTGTATCTAAATAAAAGACCTTTTATTCTAAGTGGAGCAAATGGCATGATTTTACAACTTCATAGATAATTATTGTACAAGAGCTAGAAATGAAGAAAAAAAATTGAAATCAGTATTTTCCAGTTTAATTGTACATACTTTGGTTACTCTTCATGAAGTGGTTGGAATATTGTTCTTTCTTTACAGTACGGAATTAATTATACGAACATTGAGATTGGTATGCTAATTCCTCTATAATAAAACACTAAAGAAGATGGTTTACTAGTTACCTTCTTTGGTAAGCTATGATTAAATTTTTGATACAAGCAGAATGAACTTTGTTTTAATTTGTTGTCTTTTTTCCTCTCTTAACTCAGAAGGCACACAAATTTGGTGCATAGTTTAATCTGAAAATGTACTTTAGCTTATTATTACTGGGATAGTTTCAAATTTTAAAAAAAGATTAAAAACATTAAGTTTTTAGAAGTAGAAATTTGGACTTTGGGCAAGTTGAAAACACTGCAAGACCTGGATGTCCTTTATGTATACATATATGTATATATCTCTACGTATATATATACATATATACACACATATATATGTGTATACATATATATATATGTATGTATCTCTATATAAACACATACTCAATTTTAAATCTATAATGTACTTTTTATATGTGCCATACAGAAAGTGTGCATTATCTATATTCTTACAAATTCATATATAATTATATATCTAATTATAACCTTGTTTAGATAATTACCTATAGTGACAAAATCACCTTAAAATAGGAATATGCAAAGTATTTTAAAAATCATACACAGTAACTACAAACTAGGCAATAGCTTCAAGATCTTCACCAGATGGTGACCCAAAGCACGTTTTAATGAGGCAAAAAAAGAACAAGAACTAATCTACATTTTAAAATACTCTCAGGAGACTGCAGTGTCAGATAGTAAAAACTAAAAATTATGTATCCTTCTTCAAATTAGACAGTTGCAATCCCACCTCAAAGTGCTGAAAGAAAAAAAAGGAAGAGTATAACACTGGCGAAAAGTAGCCTAAGAAAATTTGAAAAAAAAAAAGGAAAAAATAGCCTGGAAAACAATTCTCCCTACACTCACCACCAACTACAAAAATATAATGATCAGTGAAATAAGAGTATTTTCTAAAAATCTGTTAGGAAAATTATCCAAACATTTAGTTTTGAAAAATCTTTCTTTTTGGAAGTGAAATCCTCAAAAATACGTAATTTAAAAACATTCATACACTCCCAAACAATAAAATGGCATTAAATTATATAAAATACATGGCAAACAGTATATAAACCTCACAGTCTCATGAGAGCTGTCTTAGAGAAGTACACAAATATTAGAAATCTCATATTAATGACATTTCCTATCACTAAGATGTTAAAAATTCCCTTCTATTGTAATTACATTATTATTCCAAAACATCTTCATATCCAAAATGGTCCTATATCTAAAGGATGAAGGACAGCTACTTCTACATTCAGTCTAGAAACTGAATATCTAATAGATAAGATGATCTGGGGTTTTTTTCTACATCTAACTTAATGGCTTGACATACTGTAATGGACCTCAGGTCGGCACAGGCAGTCCAGCTCAGCGAAGGAGCCACACAAACAAGGCAAAGGGACCACAGCAGAGCTGACACGCTGGTTCAGTGGTGGGTAAGAGGTGCTGTTTTGGCTTGTCCCAGATGGTAAATTGGCCAAGGAATAAACATGAACTGAAACTGATGACTCATGGTATGTCACAGAAGAAACTGGTGTTTGGGTCCGCATGAGAGAGTGATGGATGGCTGCTGCAGCTGTTCCCAGAGCGCCTGTCAAGATGGTCTCTTTGTGCTGAATAAAAACTTTGCTATATGAAGATGGCACAGGTACCACATCATTGATTGCTGCAGTTCTTGAGGACTCCAAAACAGGAGAGAGATTTGCAAAATGTCCATAATCAGTATTTTCAAAATCCAAGGCATTAGCAGTAATGGTGGACGTTGCTTCTCTGTTCCTGCTAAGGGATCCATACACTTCCCCTTCTGAACTCCATTCAGAAAGCCTCGGTATGTTTGTTGATGTCAGAACAGCAAAATCCCTTATGTCTTCTACTGCCCTGAGAGAGTATCTTGGACTGTCCACTGGATTTTCAATGGAGTTTTGTCCTAAAACAGTTAAATAACTTCTTGGTGTTTCTATTGTTGGCAAGTTTAACTCTTCTACATCCCAATGAGGGAGCAGGCTTGGAGAAATTGTATCAAGGTGGTTCTGAAAACTTTGTGGGAGTGGAGGTGTGGAATAGCTGTTAGGAGGTACGCTGACTCGGAGTTTTGAGTCTGAATGAAGAAGCTGCCTTAATTCCAAAGACATTGGAAGAAAGTCAGAACTCATTGAACTGATGTATTTTAAAAAAGCACCTGCATCCTTCTGAACTGTACTTCTTGGTTTATCAGTGGTATTTGCTACAGCATCATCCTCCGGAGGACTTTGAGACTGTGGTGTCCTATGTGTTCTTGTACTGCTTATCGAACTCTTAACTACCCAAGTAACCTGAGTCCCAGGTGTACTGACCAAGAAAGGAGCTCGGCTATCCCTTGAACAAGAAGGTTGGGTTCCTGAATGCGTTGGAAAGACAGACACAGGCTGATGCCTATTGCTTAGGAAGGTCATGTCAGTTTGATCACTTACTGTGTCAGTTTGAATTGGCATGTGCAAACTATCTGTGGAATTTTCAAGTACCTGATCAAAAGAACTTACCTGTGCCCATACACAGGATTGAGTGAAAGGTGCTTCCAGGGAAGGCAATGGAAAATCAAGAAAAAATTCACTGCTGGAAATCACAGTTCGGTTTGCAAAGTTCATTGTTGACTGCAATTGTGATATTGACCTGGCATTACTTTCTGAAATCCTCTTTGAGATGCCTGGAATAAATGAACTAAAGATTTGTGTTTCCAAAGTTAATCCATGACTAGAAAAATTAATTTCTTCAGCTCTGTGACCTAATAATCTAATGGCAGATGTTTGTTTAGAGATACTGTCATACTTAGCGTATGAACTAATGGACAGCAATCTCTCTGTTGGGGAAGAAGGCAGTTTATTAAACAAGAGCCAGGAATTTTCTGATGGCTCCCCAGAAAACACTTGAGATGCTTCTTTCAAATGATGGGAAACAGTCCAGAAACTTGCTCTTAAAGAGGGGGAAATATCTACATATTTTGTTGGAAAACCCAAGTAATCTGACTCCCAGGAGTCACCAACTGGATTCATGTTCTCTTGCTCTAACGCGGAAAAAGCTGACTCTTCATTATTATCATGAAATGCATCTAAATTGTTCTCCAGTGCTCCATTTCTGAGGGTCTCACTCGGCTTTTGAAAGTATAATGAATGCTGTAAATAATGAGACCAGTAATTACTACTAGATATAAGTATGCTGTCACTTTTCAAATATGTGTCAGTCAACAGCTGTTGATAAACAGCCAGGGTTGTTACAACATGCGTAAATGCTGAGCTTGTCCAGCCTGGTTCTACCAGAAATGCTGAGAATGTTAATAGTTCTCTACTGTGTCCTTGGACTGAATTTGTCAGTTGGATGTCAGGTATAAATTTTGTGTATATTTTTTTCATGTTTTGAAAAAAACTTGTTGGTTTTGCATGTATAATCTCCACAGACGTTAAATTTGTAATGTCTCCTGAGTGATGTTCCTTAACATGCATAGATTTTCTAAACTGAAATGCACTGTTTGTTGCTAGTGTAGAAAGAGTTTTCCTATTAGCATTGCCTTCTATCACTTCCAGGTAAAAATTTTCAGGTGCCAAGTCTAGCAAATCTAACCTACTTTTTTGGAATGGTGGTTTCTCATCTGCAGGTGATACAGACAAGCTAGAAAGAGAACAATGTCTGTCTTCTTGAATGTCAGAGGTGATATGATGGTAAAATACAGCCTCATTCCACCAGTTCACAGGCTCCAAGACATTGCTTGTATGCATGAAACTGTTTGTGTTGCTGTTGGAGGATGAAATCAACAGAGTTTCTTTTTTGTGTTCATAAGCAGTGGTGCTGCTGCTGCTAACGGGAGAGCGGAACGCTGGCTCAGAGTCAGAATGACTGAGCCTACTTGCCAAAGCCCATGCTAGCTCTGCATTAGGATTTCTGCTGTGAAGAAGAGGAATTGCTGCACTCACAGGCAGCTCAGTAACTGCATCTGCTGCATCAGAAGTACCAGAGAATGGACTTCTAGAATAATTCAAAATATTTTCATTTGGTAACTGATTCATTACAGTATTATCCAGGTTGATGTTTTCTGTAAAAGCAGACAAGGTTTCGTTGCTGGTCTCCTCAGAAGAAGCTGATGTGGACAAGGTTGGAAGGAACAAGCTGTATGGATTTTTTCTCTCTGGGTTATCATCTGCTGAATTTTTACTGAACCGCAGAGGTCTTTGCTTCACTGGCCAAATAATTGGGGTTGAGATAATTCCTATTGTTTTGATCCCTTCTATCTTAGATTCTTGCTGCCACTGTGGTCGTGAGTGGGAAAATTGAGGCAAATTTCTCTTCATTCTGAAGATAACTGCAGCAGGAAGTCTGAATTCCTGCAGGTCTGTGTGTAGCAAGCCACATAGTTAATGGATTAAAGAAAATATATGTAACTTAACTTTCTGTTCTTGGCTGTCTGTTCTTGGTCTAAAAATCAACTTACCAAGAGTGGAAAATGACGCCCGTTAGCTCAGTGAAAGTTTAATTTGCTTCTACCATAGGTGAATTTGGCTTGTTTTCATAGTCTTTCTACTTTTTCTTGAGAGTTTCAAAGCTTGAGAAAGGACTTAATTGCCCAATTTTTATTCATACTAATATTAATAAGATTTAGTTTATTCTGTTCTTAAAAAAAACCAGAGTGCTCATGGTGAATATAGAGTGAGTGGCTACACAAAAAGGAAGCAAACATTACTTGGAAGAAATTTTCAATATTTTCTTCTTACTTCTACAGCTTATTAAAACCAAGCAGTCTGGATTCAGATAAATTCTTTCACATTGTGTACTGTACTGCCTGATTGTCAGTTTACAATAAATGATCTGCCAAGAGAAAAAGTATTCCAAGAGTTTTAAATCCTACAGTAACAACTGATGGACTGGGGAAAAAAATACCCAAGCAAAAAAAAACAACATAAAAATCAAACCACAAACCCCACCCAGGTTCTAATTTATTTCTGTGGAGTACATTGAAAAAATAAATCTTAAAAAAAAATATATACCTAGGCCTGTGATAAAAATTGCCAAAATCTATCTCTATGTTTAACAACCAACTTTAACTAACTAATAAGTATTTCAGCAGCACTTCACAAAATGATGCTCAAGTCTTTAGGAGACAGTGATATCACAGAATTTGAGAAAACCTCAAAAGAAATCCTGGCTTTATTCCTGTGCTAATAATATGTTCATTTACTGCCTTATTTTTTCCCTTAATCTTTCTAAATGAAAAGTAAACGATATCTGATACTGTCAACATTTTCCCTAGTAAAGTCTGATCCAGCTCCTCTTTAAGTCAGTGGAAAGATTTCTGTTGACTCAGTGGAAGTGGCTCTGCTCCATAGGAATGGTTCCACTTGGCTCCTGCGCCTGAGTAATGGCGAGGAACTAGTGAGGAACAGACAATCCAAGCATACTACCAGCCTGGATGCACAAGCGGGAGCTACACAACATCTGACAATCTGCAGCCTTCAAACACTTCAATAGCACGGTTCTTTTTGGACCCTTTTCAAAAATCCCTCTGCCTTCCCTTGTTCTTTGCATTGTTAAATGCAATGGGTGACACAAAGCCAGGTAAACACGATACAAATAAACACAGTTTGGTTCTGTTCTCATTTGCACCATTCTGACACAGTCCAGAGATTTAGTCCTGATTTATTCAGTGTAAATGAGATCAGAACTGAGACATGACCCTTGACATTATGATGGTAGGAAAAACACACCTTAAAATACAACAAATTTGCTTTAGACACAGTACAAGGAAAAATGTAACACAGGATTTCTTACCATTGTTTGGCTTATCGTTTCTATTAGTATCAGGCATGTTAGTGGTGACAGTGGGTGGTGTAGGAGTAGTAGCATTTACAGTAGCTGGTAATAAAGATGAGAAAGAGGTGAACTTGAATGAAATATGAATGTTAATAAGGTAAGACAAAATGGGAACAATGCATGACAATGTAAAATGAAACCATCTACACACAATGTCGTACATGTTACAAAAACATATTATTTTTTCTGTACAAAGTGATGAATAGATAAGAACTGAGGCCCCAATCCTGCACTGACTTCAGGGGGAATTTTGCTGGTGTAAATTTTGCAGGATCAGTCCTGCACTCCTTTCATAAACTCAAAATCCTCTTATGAGAGCCTTAGTTGTGAAAAGACCAGAAAATGGGTAAGTTCTAAGATGCACACACTTAGAATGCTGCTTGTGAAAAGAATCTTTGTCCCTCCTCAAAGACTGAATATGACAAACAAATGAGACATTAAAACACTCATGTAAGGATCCAATTAACTCCACTGAACTCCAAACAATGAAAAGAATTGAAATCAGGCTTGGGACAAATGAAGTAGAACATCTGTTTTGAAAGCGTTATATAGGAACTCAGCTGTGCTGTTCACACTGACACCAACAGGAGTCACTCCATAAAATCCCAGAGAAACAGCTGAACACTTTTCAAAATTAGGAGGAGCCAAAACTGCAAATTTCCCCCGCGATGGACTGGGAGGGTATATGTGCTAGAGGAATTCAAAGATCATGCCACTAAATTTTCAAATAATGGTTTGGAAAATAATTTAGTTTTGTTCAATAACTCCCGGGGAATGCAAATCCATTCACTGATAGATTTTTTTCCTGAAAACCCTTATTTAAAATCTTAAGGTTGGTATGGTAAAATCCGCCAGTGTTACATGGCTTTGGAAGATTTTGACCATGAATCAACCTAAGAAGGCTAAGCAGTTATATTTTGGGCAAGAAATCATAATTTTTGTGTTTTGCTAGGTTGATTTATCTAACCTTTTGAGCACAAATCATAAGCTTGTCACAGCGTAGGGAACAGGTTCATGTTCAGGCTTCAGTGAGACAAGAAAATTAGGGGAAGAGAAGGAAAAGTTGGACATTGGAGCAAACACATTCTAGTTGGGAAAGTGAGCATATAAAGTGACATCCTGTAGTATAAAAAAAGCTCTTCCATGAAACTTCAGAGCTATATTGTCTGAGGAGTAATTTACAAGACTTCTTGTGTCTTCCAGCCAATGCTGTTAAAGGAGGCATCTAATGAATGAAAACATTTACTAAGCATAATGGAGAAATCAGCTCTTTCATCAGACACAGCTGACATAACCTGGCATCCACAAACTTTTTTAATGTTGTTATTGCACAACACCCAACAAACAAAGGGATCCAAACTGGCCTCTCAGTTTAGACGAAGTCTGTGGTATCGACAGAAACAGATAGACATCTTATTACGATTTTCATTATTATGACAATAATGATGATGGTGCTGAGTGGGATAAACCTGATCTGGCCCCTTATTCCAAACTGACAAACTGAACACAAGGGACACTCTATCAAACACTTTTTAGAGAAGGAAAGAGTATTACCTTCATGAAAATACTCATAGTCTTTATTGAAGATGGGATGGTCTAAGAAGTTAAGAAGGCAAGTTTGAAAGACAGCTTCTTTTACTAGAGGCAATATCTACTACTAGACAAGTTAATAAAGCTGAGACAAAGTATGAGGTTTTTAGAAAAGCAGGCTTGTTTAGCTGAAAGTGTGTCCATTTCCGCAGCCATATTAGCTGATGTTATGAAAGATATTCTCTCCCTTTCATACTATGCCATTTTAACGGAGGAAAACACTCAGAGATCTTCCAAAAGAATGGACGAAGGTATTTATAAGGTGGTTTACATCTAAAAAGACTAATATTGAATAATTGTGGATGCCTCATTTACCCAAACTATTTGAGTAGTAGTATTTAGATCACACTACACTTTGGGAATACAATGCCTGAAAATTACTGTTTAAAATCTGATTATGGACATTAATGGCATTTCACTTTCCCTGTGGAGACCAGTACAATATGCTCCAAGAATCTGAACCCAATTTACCTCAGGAAAATCTGGGAAAAAAACACTGAAAACTGGCATAGATCTCTTACTGGCTTCCCAAGCAGAGTGCATTTTCCATTTTACTTTTAAGCTAAATCCAGTTTACTTTTAAGTATTGGTTTTGAAAGAGTTCTGAGACTTCTCAGACCTCCTCTTATATTTTATTTTCCCCTGTCTCTTTCTTCCACCATTCAGCTGGAAAGGGGTTACAAAGCTAGATATTTTTGGTGCAGTTGCTGCTGTAAATAAAGTTCAACATAGCACACCAACACAATATAAGGCCTGTGTTCATGAATGTATTGTGGAAATTTGTTGATGTTGCTCACGTCAAGTAATTTTTATGAAACTTCAGCATCTGAGCAGAACAGTACAAATTAACCATCCTTGCATGTCCACTGATTTATGTAAAATCTGCAGGGGTCACCCATTCCTTGCATTCAACTGAGCTGACCTTTAAAGACTCCAAATACATTTTTATATGTGATGATTTTTAGACTATTAAACCATCACTAAGTTTTGTAGCATGTGTTTCTTTCTCTAATAGCTTCTGAATTTTGCAGTTTGATATTAATTATTTTACCTTTGAATCTCAAAGTATCTAGCCTCAAAATAGCTTATTGAAAAAAAACCCTGAATAAAAACTCATTCCTTTATTTACATCTGCTCTTTTTTTTTTTATAGATTTACCTAGTTCTTATACTGGTTAATATTTTACTGTGAAAATGTGCAGGAGGAAAAGAGGTGGATAAAAATGAAAGCAGTCAGTTAATTCAGTTGATACAATGGACACTATTTGGAAAACGTATTATCAAGGCAGTGATCACATTTTTCCCACATATTGTACGTACAGGACACCCACATACTTGATGAGACTAAAGAATTCCTTTCCTTGCTATTTTTTATTGCACTCACGCTTTTAGAAATGATAATAAAAAAAAAAAAATGGAATAAAACTCCAAGGAAAATAAAGATTTCCCAAAGATGAAACTGTGAAAAGGACCTGGGTTTCTTACCTTGGCAAAGGCTTCCTAGGTTTGCACAACTGGTTGGTTCAATTGAAGAAGATGGAATTAGATATGAGCCTTTAAAAGAAGAAATCAAATAATTTAGAAAGGGCTAGTTGGCCTGAATCTATCATGTCTGAAAACACATTATATCGTGCAGTGACACATTCCTCTTCCTAATTTCTCTCAGTGACAAAACCGACACTGCCATTTGCCCATAAAACTTAAACGTTTTCATTTCCTATTGCAGCTCAGGGATCCTTGAAAACCCTGCTGACTTGCAAGTAAGAGTCACTTACGTATCCTCCCATGGTTTTCTTAGCTTCCACTAAATAACATCACATTAAAGGAATGCAGCTTGTGTGTACTCCGTGAAATGAGTTTAAGCAAAGGGGTCAGTATGGCCATGGGATTTATGTGATCTTCATAGGAAAAAGGTTGCCTTGGAGGAGCAACCATGCTCGGCTGCTGCAGCACAGGCTACCCACCACACACTTCTGAGTAATCTGCCTGTGACAGACACCAACCAGATAAAAGGTGATTAAACTTGTTCCTCTGCCCAGGGCGAGGGTGTGATTAATATTCTGGTATGCATGATTTATAAACAGATAGTGTTATAAGTCTGTATCTGTACAGCATTATTCATAACAACTAGCATTACACTTTGATGATCTGGAGACAAAACCAAGGCACATAAGAATGGCTACAGAAAAAGAATTGGTGCAACTGCATTACGTACACTGCATGTATCCCAGAGGTTCAGCTGCAGATACAGCTGCCTTTGCAGACTGTGTTGAAAATAATGGGACCATAGAGCCATAGACCAAAATGTGAACCTACTATGAGTTTTGCCGTTTTGGCTTTTGCTTTACCACTTCAGAATCGTATTGACTCAAAGAGGTTCTCTCATGAAACACACTAACCTTCCATAAAATTAAATAGCCACCACCCATCGGCTTGTAAAGATAGTTAAGAAAACATTTCCTGTGATGCAAGAACAAATGAAGCACGGAGCTTTGATGTAGAAATTGTACCATGCTACAGATACCACTACATGCATTGCCAACAAATATAGGGTGAAATTAAAACAAGTGATCCTCAAGAAATATTAAATTTCACCAATATTTTTAATACATTAGGAAATAGAGGCAAATTCAATTTCTTGGTACACTCCCTATGATCTCCAGGAAGGATGTTCTAAGTGAATGTACTATCTCCTGCATGAGGTGGGTTTTTAACCCCAACATAAATTTGCTAATATTAAACAGTCAATATCAAAACCTACTCTAAGTTTCCCTGTCGTGTAACAGGGAAAGATGATCTGAGAGTTGCCTGGAAATACTGTGGGTGTTCATATTTTTTTCAATGAGTATTTAAAACAAGATTGTGATTTGATTTGGTGAAACTAAAAAAAAATCAAATCCAACTTTACAGAACACTTAAGTCAGAAGACTATTGCATTGAGTTTGCATGGCAAGGGTTTGGTAGCAAGGGAGCTACAGGGGCAGTTCTGTGAGAAGCCTCTCACAGAAGCTTTCCCTATGCCCAGTGCAACCAATGCCAGCCAGGTCCAAGATGGACCTGTTGGCCAAGGCTGAGCCTGTAAGCAACAGCAGTAGTGCCTTTGGGAAAATGTTACTGCACAGCAGCAATTGCAGCCAAGAGAGGAGTGAGAATCTGTGAGAGCAGAACTCCACAGACACCAGGGTCAGTGAGGAAGGAGGGGCAGGAGGTGCTCCAGGTGCCTGGGCTGAGGTTCCCCTGCAGCCCCTGGCGCAGCCCCTGGTGAGGCAGCTGTGCCCCTGCAGCCCAGGGAGGTCCGTGGTGGAGCAGAGATCCCCCTGCAGCCTGTGAAGGACCAAATGCTAGAGCAGGTGGATGCCTGAAGGAGGCTGTTACCCCATGGAAAGCTGGCCCTGGAGCAGTCTTCTGGCAGGACCTGTGGACCCATGAAGAGCCATGAAGGAGCCCATTCTGGAGCAGGTTTGCTGACAGGACTTTTGACCCCATGGAGCTGTATTACAGACACGTTGTGTGATACATCTCACTCCAAATGTCTAAAACTCAGACATCCGTATCTTCTAGACTTTCTTTACAGTCAGTGGAGAAGAACAGGCACTCCTACAGCAAAGTAATTTTGACTTCACTGAGATATCTTCTCCAGTATGAGATGCACTGACCTGTGGAATAGCCTTCTGATTACACTATTCATAAACAGCACTTGGGGCAATTAGCTTAGCCTGAAACATTGTCCAGCTGCCTAAGGCAAACACATCCCACACTTAGTTAAATCTGAGAGTGAAATTAAGGATTCCTTTGGCCTTTGGGAATGAAGGACTCATGAAATGCACATGAAAAAAAAGCAATTGCAGGCATGGACACATATGGCCATGTTACCCTTAAAATGAGTAGATTATATCTTGCTACAGCTGTAGCCAGTGCAGGCTTCCGAATAAGAACCAGAAGCTGATTAAATGCTCCTCAGTTTGCCTGCACTGAACTCTGAACCACAGCCATACACTTCTATCATCACCTAGGCTACTTGTTTTAAAATGAGTCCGGATACTGAGGCTGTGTATGTACACCTTTAAATGCAATCTACTCAAAGGTATGGCAATAAAAAAAGAATTCCGTCAAGTCTTACAAAGGCACCCCACCACGACTGCACAGCTGTGAAAACATTAGTCTTAAGAATAAACTAATAAAAGATAAAACTACGAAAAGATTATCTGAAACAACTTGCCAGTGTTTTATGCTCCATAAATCTACTTGTAAAAGCTTTGTCTGAAAAACCATGAAAATAATACCCCTTGAAAATGTAGGCACTGTTCAGGGAAAGATATGTTGAGATCACTGCTAAATGCTTGGTTTGCTTTTTTTTTAAGTTACAAGGCACTTCCTGGTGAAGCATTATTGGAGCTGTGTGAAAAACTCTTTTCTGCATAAATCCTTTCACTGCTGTTAAATGAAGCCTAATCAGAGTCAGCTCCCCAATGTCAGTGGTTTATTCATGGTTGATAGCCTGACTCATCAACTCTCCTGTTGAAGGCTGGTTTTACAAAGAAGGCTTTTACTTGAGAGGAGGAAGGGAAGACAATTCTAACAATTTCATCTCTGGGATTAGTAACCATCTTTGAAATGGCACTGCACCCAGAATCTTCTTTTAGGAAATACTCTGGTTCAGGAAAGCTTGTATCACAGGGGATGATTTTACACGAAGGAAAGAAAAAGACTGGCTAGTGAGTTATTTGCCTCATAGGCTTATTTAGAGGCAACAACAATGTTTATATGTAGATACATTTTAAATGACTTGTATAGATACTGGGCCTAAAGTAGGAACACTAATACTCTTTTTCTAAAACAACGTTCTTCTGCAGGAAAACTACTGATGACTCACATCCCAAGGAATAAAGCTGTGGAATGAAAATAATTCTATTGTTTCTATGACTGCAGCTGTGATATTATATTTGTGTCATAAGACTGTACAGTCCTTAACAGAAAGAAGAACAAGACTCCTGCTCCAGTCAAAATTAAATGAGACTGCAGCTTTTACAGAGGTTTTGGTAGGTTGTTTGGTAAAAGTGTTATGGTAGTCATCCAAAAGTGTTATGGTAGTAAAAGTGTTATGCTAGGAAGAGTATAATTTTCTGGTAACTTATTCTCTATCAGATCAGTTTGCACCGATGAAATAGAAACAACTGGTTTTTGTCCAGAACACCTTCATCTGTTGCAGTCAAATCAGCCTTTTCTTTGTTTTTGTAGAAAGGTGAAGGCCCTAGTTGCTTGTGCTTTTATAGAGGTGTTGTTTAATTTTTTTTAGGAGAGGAATGCTGAGATCTTTCTCAGTAGTTCTGGCTGTGAATGAGTATCCCATGCTTTGATATGTGTACAATAAAGCAAGCAAGGCAGCTTTTTTGGCTACCTTAATACCTCATGAACCATTAGATACAGAAACTAGCATGCCTTAGTGGTGCCAGCTTCTCTTCTAAACTAAGGATTCTCAGAATGCTGACAGGTGCTCTGTCACATACGCAAAAATTACTCCAGGACATTTATGTGAACCAAGTGTCTGAGCCACGAAATGAGAATAGGTTGGTAAATGTATTGAACTTCATCTTCTGGAGTAATCTACAGGAAAAAAGACCTGTAATTACCAGTTAAAAGAAGAACTGATAATATGTCATCATAAAGAAAAAATCTGATGATTTTGATCTTGAACTCTTCCTTTGTGTTTGCCTCCTCTAATTTAGTATTTTCTTCTAGTCTCCTGTCTCCTATGCACTGTTTTTGTCACAGCTTTTGCTGGCTCTGCATACACAGTATGAGGCTAGCAAGGGCTCCTCTGGCTAATCAAAGGGCCAAAGGGCAGGTACAAAAACATTTAGTAATCAATTAGCTAATATACTTTTTTCTCCAGAGACCACAGTAATCTTATTTGGGGCCAGCAGGTACTTGCCATTATCCCTCTTCTGTATGAGCCAATAAGGAGTGTTTAGGAAAAACCTTGATCTGCAGATCATTTCCAGCAGCAACTCAATACACTTAGGGGGCTTGTTCTTTTCCTTTAAGGAATCAACTCCATACCCTTTCAAAGGTTTTGTGTATGGTAAGAGTTGATCTAAAGTCTAGTAAAGGTAAGACCTAGCTATTTGTCTTTCACGGGAATGCTCTCATTTTTTTCCATCTTGGTATGTGATAAGTTCAGCACAAAGAAGTGTGGGGGGAAAATAAGCAAAAAAGTTTTGGCAAGGCATACTCACCACAACTCAAATTGTTTTCTGCTTTCAGTGCTGAAGTTGGAATACTCCAGAATTCATTTTCCCAGTCTACAATGTTTCCTTTCACATCGCAGCTGAGGTTGGCCAGCGTTTGCGCATTCATGGTGAAATTCCAGAGGCGGAAGTTGTAAATGTCCCCATTTAGAGAGCTCACTTCATTGCTGTTAGAGCCCAGTACCAGCCTGCCATCTCCAGGGATAACTTTGTCAAAGATCTCCGGACAGTCCACTACATGATAGGTGCTTTTGGCATATATACCTACAGTGCCCGAGAAGCTATCCCATACAACACACAGCTGTTGAAAGGTTCCTGTGAAAAACTCTGCATGTCGGGGCAAAGCATTCTTAAGGATGCACTGTGTGCCTGAGATGGACAGAAAATGGCCTTTTGTGGTCTTCCCAAAGCTGAGGAGTTCTGTTAACAATGCATCAGTGTAGGAGAAAACCTTCCAGTCATCGTTGTCATCACTGTTGCCCTTGGTTGCTTCAAAGCACAGTGTGAACTGTCTAAGCTCTGGCACCGAGATGGTCTCTGCCACAGACACAGCATCAACGTCGGGAACCTGGGGAATGATGACTTTCTGATTCCTCAGAGACACGGCAACTAGAACCAAGAGCACATAAGTAAATTAACAACAACAAAAAAATCATCATATAGAAATAAAGGCAGACTGGCAGCAAGGGCTAAAGTAACATTCATTAAAACAAACATTGACCAGGTCATTTTTATCACTGTAATATCCCAGCAGCACACACCAAGAGGAATTTGACTTGGGAGTGCACTCAGCTGAAAATACGCAGAGATCCCTTCAACGGCACAGAGAATGCTGTGTGACACCCAGTTAACAACCCCATAAGTTGCATTAAGAGTAATAAAGCTCACTTTATAAAAATTACTTCTCATTCATCTAGTAAGGATGCATTAAGCAATGGAATAAACCAGCTATTTGAAAAACAGTATGACTTGCTTTTAAGATGTATTATTTTAACTACTTGTTTGCATGACTGCATTACACCAGTGAAGTTCAGGCCTTCTTTCTTTTGAATATCGCAACAGAAGAAAGCCCCCATTACATTCCTTGGCAAACTGAAGCCTTTTGTTGCTGAATTCAGCTAATGGGTATTTCTGCACGGCATTAGGCATCTTCTCTTTTTTGTTCCCAGCAGCTTTCTGGTCAAATACTGCAATTGTGTGTTTATGAATATTTATATCCAAGCTGTTCCCTATTTGCTAACAGTTGGGTCAACAGTTTTGCACAAGTATCTAGAAATTTCTAGTCCTACTGCAATTTATGTATTGCTGTAAGGGATTTTAGGCAGAATTTCTCTAATTGTCATTAATACTCTCACTTGCATGGGCAAAATGGCAGCCACCAAATGAAAAAAAGATATCACGACATACTTTTTCTCCATGAGTACATTTATGACAATTCTGTTCACTCTATTTCGGAGAACATTATTTTTCAAAGTAAAATGTTAATATGCTCAGTTTTATCAGCACATTTATGGCAGCACAATTGTTCCAGCATATTTCTCCACAGAAAAGTTTCCGGCTACCAGACATGCAAAGGTGTCTGGTACAGATTGCAACAGCCCTTGGTTTTACTTCTGGCTCCGCAGTTCTGCATCAGACCATATCTCCTGCAAATGTCTGCTACCTCTTACATGTTTTCACAGTGTATATGCTGGAAGTGAAACTGTTTCTTGCAGAACCAGAAGAATAACTGCCACAGTACTTAATTCCCAGTCTCCTCTGGGATTTTTCAGTGATGTCACAACACTTACACTAATTACTACACCTATTCTCTCCTCAGAATGAAATAAAACCCTTTCAAATGTGAGAGGGTGAGACATGAAGGGTGACTGTCACGCCATACCCAGGAAAAGACACAGATATATGGTGTATAAGGATACCGTGTTGTCTGTGATATTGCAAGTTCCCTTTGCCAGCAGCTTGCAAAGACTCTGAGCTCCAAACAACCATATTTGGATATACACAAGAGCATAATTTGACCAATATATTACACAGTAAAATAACATAAAGCATTGCTCATTATCCGCCAACCCAGCAACTGCATGATGGGAGGGAAGAGAGAAAAATACTGGGCTTTTATAGCTACTGGACTTACTTCATAGATTTATTTTTCTTCCCAAGGGAAAAAGCATGCTGTAACAATTTTATAGATAGAAAATGCATTCAACTCTTCATTGAAAGCAGGGGCAATTTTTTAGTGGGTTAATTATACTGTAAGCTCCTTTACGTAACATGGAAAGTGTTCCAGAAGAAGCATAAGGATTCAAGACTTGAAAAAGAAAGCTTATTCATATTAGCACCAACTTGCCTGTGTAATGGTGATCATGAAAGTTATGGACCACCTGGTCACATTTAAACAGAATAGAAAGAGAAATAAATGGGACTTTGCTCCCGTACTGAGGAAGTCTACTCAACTTTGCTGTATTCATCGTACAGATTTAACCACAGACACCTTCCCCATATACTGAAAAGACAAAACTCACAAGTATTTTATCCACATGGAGAAAACTGAATCCTGCCATCAATACTAAGAGCAGATCTCTTTCCCGATTGCTGTTGCACAGTCAGTCATCGCACTGATGAATTTCAACGTTAGTATCAGAGAAACTGGTTATTCTCTGAGGAAGAATATACATATACTCTTGGAATACTCATCCAGGTGTTTCAGAATACTTTCAGAATGATGTTAATTTTTTTCTCTTAGAAAGATCCTGAGATTAGCTCAGTTGGTTAGAGGATGGTGCTAATAATGACAGGGTTGTGGGTTTGACCCCTGTGTGGGCCATTCACTTCAGAGCTGGACTCGATGATTCTTCTGGCTCCCTTCCAACCCAGACTACTCTGTGATAACTGGATTACAATGGGTATGAGGTTTTTGGACACATTTTCTTATGAGGAATGTACAAACATCTACCTTACCTGCATCTCACTGTCTCACATCTCATACACTCCTTCACACATGAGCAAGCCAGGAGTCTTTAGACTCTATTTTACAATCCCTTGTAGGTAACACTAGTCTCTTGCCAGCTGATGGGCTTTTCAGTATAGTTTGGCGCTTAAGGGCTGCATTCTGCTGTTTCTAGCTCCCCTGTTTTCACCTGTTCTGTTACTGATGCTGGAAGAAATGTATCAAACTTTAGTGAGGTCTGCAAGTGTCCACATACCAAGTACCTGTTTGAGAGTGTGTTGTTACTACCTCAGTGAACTGTGCTTTTAATCTGGGCTACTGCAGTCCTGCTGAACTGTCTGCTACATTTATATGACATTGCCTCAAGCATTTCTGTACTAACACAGGTTTGTTGGCTCTTCCTCCCCTTTTGGTGAGTGACTGAGTGACTTCTTCTTACTGGTAGAGTTACTACTTATGCAGCTAAGTGTTACTAGGAAATTATTTACCATGACAGACCTTCAGCTGGTGTAAACTGACATAATTCCCCTAAGACTGGCAAAGCTGCATTGGTTTACTGCAGCTGAGGATATGGCCCATCCATCTGCTATTGGTGTGTTGCACGAGGTGGCAAGCAGGAAACAAACATTTATGTGGGTGGCCAACTTGATATGGACAACAGGACTCTGCAAAACTCAGTCTGAAATTGTTCTTACAGAAAACTGAGCAGCCACACAAAAGCTGTTCTGTTCCCAAACTAATTTCCTCCCACAACTGACTCTCTTAAGTCTGTCTTTCCCCACATGTATTTTGTCTTTTGTACATACTGCATATTAGGATGTATGTACTACTAGTGTCTTTTTCAACTACATTTCTAGATAGCAAATTGTATGTCTTTGAATGGCCTTTTACTTTCCAGCTTTGCATTACTTTGTGAAATTCAAAATTGGACAAACTAATTCATTTTTTTATTTAAAAATCATAATTTCTGAGAAATGGAAAAAAATATAACAGCATTCCCCTCATTCTGGGAGAAATTAATTGTTTTTCTCCTGTATCACGTTTTTAGTAGTTAAAAACAGTGTCAGCTTGAAGTACAAGCTTCGAAACTTCATGTGAAGTGAGGGGGTGTGCAATTTTTCACATGACCTGAAGTGAAAGGGTGTGCAATCTTTTGGATGGCTTCGGGAACTCTTTGCAAGCATAGCAGAGCACAGTACTGACATCTGCCATGTGGATGTGCTGTCATTTCAGTGTGTATGCACACTGATGTCCTATGGTCCACATGCTTTTATAACTTGAAAGGAAAGCAGAACATTATGATCCCTTTTCCAAGTCCCTTTTCTGTATCCATTTCCAGGTTAAGTGTTACTATGATCTTTGTCTGTAACTATGTTCTGAAAGTACATAAGTACACAACTGCAAGCAATAAGTAGAATATGGTTATAATTTGCCCTAGAAGAATGCAGCCAGCACTCCCAGCATCCAGTCAAAATCAAGATGACAGGTGAAAGTTACACATTTGGAGTAATGAAACCAAATGAAGCCAGCCTCAGCCTAGATGCTTAACAGCAAGCCTTAACACAGAGCTTCCAAACTAATATATATGTGAAACATTAATATATAAGTCACTGGTGAAGATCTTCTGTACTTTTACTCACACTGGAGAATAGTTTTCTTTTTCAAAATAGAAGGATATCTTTCAAGACTATTTAATTTTGATGGTGCTATCCACGAGCACAAGGTACTATTCAATTTGGCATGGAGGTAATACTCTTGCTTCCACATAAATACATTACTTTTGTACATGTATATATACATATACACGTGTATATATATACACGTATATATACACGTATATATACACAAAGGATTCTGTGCCTACATTTGTGGACCTTTCCTCTCCTCCTCATTAAACACAGCTGAGGTCAACATTGCATCTTTCAATTCCACTTGTAACTCATCCCTTATAGTGATACCTAAACATTAAAATATTAAAGAAGAATAAAGAAATAAATCATTTTGCATAATCTGACTGCATATGATTTTTTATGATCCACTTGATTTTACAACTTCTTAAAATACAGCAAGAGTTTTGTTTATTTCAAAGAGATAAGCCTTTCAGAAAATTTGCCTTGACTTTCAGAAGAAAACAGGTGTTCCTAGAATTATTACCGCTCATATTTTGTCAGTATGAGAGGACCTCAGTAGAGAGAAGTATTTTTAGCTCCTCTCTGATGTTACCTTTCTTTCTTTCAGGATGGCACACAGATTTTGATTATATAATCATGCCTACTTTTGTCTTATAATTCCTGGGAGTTAATATCTTAATTATTTTAAAATATATTATATGTGTCATAAATATTTTTATAATAATCATGAGGGAGATGTGCTTGTGACTGAAGAGAGAACTGCCAAACTTCCCTGCTCTGTGTTTTACAGCCCACCAACCTGCAAAACATAACTTCACAATAATAATATAAATGCTTAATGCAATACTAGTGTTCAGTTAAAGTGTGCAATCCCTGCAAAAGGAAATTCTACTGAGAACATGCCACTGGAAAGTACAACCCTGAAGCAGAATGAACAGTGAGCCACATGTGGGGTTTTTTGTGACCATCTTAATGTCATTCTTTACCTCACTGCCCTTTACTGTCTAATTTACTGTCTAGTTAACTCTAATTAATGCTCTAAACAAAAAACCAAACACCAATCAGAAGTTATTTGTACACTTATCTTCTAGGAAAAAAAAGCATGAGTATCTTTTTAAAACCTTTAAAACCATTGATATGTATTTAAGGAAGGCAAAGAAAGGTCAAGGAACTGGAATGACAATTCCAGTTTTTGCAATTTTGCCATGTCAGTTCATCCCTGGGAGTTTGTTCCAGAGGCTGGATGAACTCTGAGAAGTTCTGCTTTCTGCACAAACTTCTCCCAACTGCTGGGGGTTACACTGGGCCAGAGGTCCAGGCTGCTCTTTCTGGCTCAACTAAGTTCTCTCTCATGCTCTCCTTTAGGTTTCTATGTCCCTCTGCAGGTATGCTGACCTGAAGGACAGGTATCCTGCTTCCAAATCCTCCAGCATAAAGTGGCAAGGAAAGAACCGTTAGGCCTAAAATCTTTGCATGTGAAAAGTTTTTCAAAGACACATCTTGTCATGTCCTAGAATAAAATAATTTTGACGCAAAGAAAAATAAACTAGATAATAAAAGATGGAAGATAACCCTGTAGCCTATAAAGTGCAGCCTCATCCATTCATTATCTTCTCATGGAGGACTCGATTCCTTTGGGAAGTGTCATTCTAATCCTTATAGGACATTTCCTTATAACATCTATAATGGGATGCTCTGGACTTACTTACTTCGTACATAGCTGGCATTAAAACCTTTCTTTTGGATACTGAAGTCGCTTTTAAATGACACAATCATTTCATTTCCAGTAGAATTATAGGATAATCCTTTGGCAGTGATGCCACAAAGGTTCATTGGGCTTTCTCCATTGTCTAATGTCAGTGAATCATAAATGCAGCCCGGAGCTTCTTCAATGTCAAAATCAATAAATGTTAGCTGTATGATAAATCCATGAGGTGCTCGGATGATCCACTTGCATGCTTGGCTGTTGGGATAGTCACTGGGGAAGCATGGAGAAGTGAAAACTCCAGAGGGGTCAGTTAGCACGGTCCTGCAGTCATAGCATCCGTGAGCTGACAATAAAAACAGAGAAAAGCTGGAAGTCAGTCAGAGACATAACTTAAGAGTAAAGTAACCATCAACACAATAACTAAATGTATGTCTATAAAGAAAAATATAAGCAGAGATGGGAGGAAGAAAGGCAGAAAAAGGCTTTGTTTTTAGTGGGCAAAATTTTGGAGGAATAATACGGAAAAAGCATATTTTATGTAAGAAATCCTATAGCAAAGAAATATAAATTATATTGCTAAATATTAATTTGTGTACATGATATATATATTTGCCATGTATATTGGCTCGATAAAGGCAAAGTGAAAGAAATTTTTTTCAATTCAGAAAGGCAAATTCTAAAACTGCAACTTCTAAAAAGATGAGAGTATCATTCGCACTTTTTGGCTGCTGGTCTGATGCTGACTGTAGGTTATCCCAGAAGTTCTATGACATGCTATTGTTTCCAGAGAACTATGACATGCTATTGTTTCCAGAGAAGTGTCCCTGGAAAGAAGCAGCACAAGACTTGGGCTGAAGAGCAGCAGAAGCAGCAGTCCCCAAAGGTTAGTCATCTGCATTTCCAGCTAATGCATTCCACATCACCCAGAAGGGTAGCAGTGAGCTACTGGCTTTTGAATCAACAGTAAATCACTGTGTTCCTCCCATGCTGACTCAGCTCCATTGACACATTTGTGGCAGTCAGGCTTTAAGAAATTCTTACCCTATTTGTCATACTCCTTTGCTCACCTGCTGTGTTTACCCACGAGAATTTCAAGCCCAGTTAGTCCCTAGGGTTGTTTGGTTTACATCTGCTCATTTATCATATATTTACTTAGTGTATTATACGATATCATTACCGTGAACTGCCTGCTGCTAAAATCTGTAACAGTGTGCCAAAGCAGCACTGAACAAAATAGGTGGGAACTGAATATCACCAGGAAATAACCAAAGAAACTAACTGGTCCATTTATGCTGAATTACTTTGCAAACATTTCATCAAGCCACAATCCCATGTCAAAACCTACGAGGATGAAAAAATATGTATTACTAGTTGCCCAAACTAAAAACAACTTAAAAAGTTGTTGAGTGTAAATTACATACAGAACAGCTATAAAATAGGAATAAATGCCACTAATTTCTCCAAAGAGCCCTTGATGTTTCTTTCCGCAGACAGGGTCCTCATATTTTTCAGTCACATTTAAATGGTGTTTGGCCCAAGCAGATGGACCCTGACCCTGTGAAGTTCCACACCAAAAAGGCAGTTTACATCTGCATTTAGAATTGGGAGGTATATTTTACAGAGTTTTTATAATTTTTATCTGCAAAGCATGAACTCATATTGCCTCAATGAGGTAAAGAGGCTGTTAGGCCTCTCAGAGCCGAATGCAGGCTGATTACACGAGGAAAGCTCAGTGGGGCGCTTGGTTTTGCAAATGAGAAAAAAGAATTGTCTGAAAGATTTCCAGGTAGTTTTGGGAAGAAGTGGTGCTCCTGGAATTTGAAAACTTTATCTGTGTAGTACAAAAAAAAAAAGCCCGTTCATTTTTAATTTCTCTTCAAATCCTTACAGTGCACCTGCACTGCAACCCTGGCGTTCCATTTATTAACCAGAGAGGTAACATTTACTTATTAGTATGGTGACTATAAATCCTGCAGTTGTGCAAACAGATGACAGCTTCATCCAGTGGATTTTGCACAGACAGGTATCAGTTTTCAGAGAACCACCCTAGACTGAGAGGAGGACCAACAGGAAAAGCATGCTCTGTGCCACAAGCCACTGCAGGCAGTCTCCTAGTCCAGGGCAAGTGAGCCTCTACAGGACAGAGAACCTGTAAGACAGCTCCGGCTGGAGCTGTCTCCAGCTGGAAGACTCAGATATCCAGGATCCTAACTGATAGGACGAAGGTTTACAGGGGCTGAGGACTTGGCAAGCACACCTCACTCACTCTGCTTCTCATTCCTGCCAGAGAAACAAATGACACAGAGCTCTCTGGGCAGTTGAGAACTTTCCCTGGGCACTCAGATGGACCTGAAGCCAGGGACTAAAGTGTTAAGTGATGTAAATACATATAAGAATACATATAAACATGGGTGTTTTGAGTATTATTCATCCCGCGACACCTAAAGTAATCTTAAGGGCATTAAAAAACATTGCCAAACCAGAGAAAATATGCTACTTGTCAGTAGAATTGTATCTCTCTAATTGGTAGAATATTACACTCAACCTGAGTCCAGAAAAGTCAAATTTGTCCATCAAAGAGAACATTGATGTTCCTTGTGTTTATTAATTCTATTGATCATCAACAACCAAAAACAGGAGTCAGGTTTTCTCTTTATCTCTCTCTCTTGAGTATTTATCTTTGTTTCTAGGCTGTGTTAAAAAAAAAAAAAAAGCCAGTACATATAACAAAAATACTTTTATCCCTGCTGTCACTGTAAATATTAAAACATAAATGTTACTTATGATTTTTAAAAATAATTTAATCTTTGCAGAAATGTATTCTCATTTTATTACATCCATATTGTTTTGTTGGTTTTACAGAACTAATGCAAAAAAACAGCCCCTAAATTTAGGTAGGAAAATAAGTGCTCAAAACTTTGCATACACAGAAGAAACAGATTTGGTAAGCAAAATAGTTGGGTTTTTTTTTTGAAGTGGGTTGGCTCCATTTTGGTATAGTAGCTATTCTGTCCATGACTGCAATTTGAAGGAGAAATATCCTGTTTTCATGCAAATGTCCACAGTAGTAAGTAAAAAGAAAAGAAAACAAACAACAAAACTATATATAAACAGAATGGTTTTGAATGGAACGTTTTGCACAGCTTCTCATGAGACAGTTATTTTTCTATAAACATCACCTATTTTACTCATTAAAGAGAAAAATTGCTGTGGCAACCTTAGGCTGTCAGCCAAAGCTGACAGATATTTTGCAATCCCATTGGCCCAGAGCAGTTCTAAACTGTGGAGAACGAATATTTGTTGCAATACACACCACAAACATTTCTAGAAGCAATCCAAGATATTTTATTGATTTTGATGGGAACAAATTTAGCTACGATATTCCTGGTTAGGAGCCCCACATACCCAGAATCTGCCTGTCAAGTAATTTTTACCACTATAGACCACAGGAAATTCACTCTTTAAATATATTTTATACAGTAAAGGCCTTTCTCTTTCTCCCTCTTTATCCTTTCCCAAACTAAAATGAACACCCTTTTCAGATAGTGAAATCGAGGACTTAATTTCAGCATTTCCTAAATTGAAAGTTTCACTGGATAATTCATTCGTTTCCATCATGAGAATACACTGGAGTATGGTTTTCACTTCATAATCACTTTTCTTTCTGCATCATACTCATACTTCCTATAATAAAGAATACTTAAGTATTTAGTATGACACTTCAACACTAAACTAAAAAGGGAAATGAATAAATTCCTCTGGAGCTAGTTAGAGCTTTCACCAAAGTTATCTAACTGATTCAAAAATGTTAATTGACTTCAGAAGTGGAATAGACCTTAGGGGAAATGGCTTTTTCCTATCATGGCATGGAGATAATGGGCAAAAATGGAAAAACTTTCCACAGATTTTGGGTTCCTCATCAAAGAAATGAAACTACTGATTTTCCTTAACTACTTAGTATTTGTACAGGGTTTTATATGTGCAAAGCACACTACCAACGACTTTAAACTGTAGCTGGGAGAGCACTCTGACAATCTGGCCCACTGTAGAAAATTCAAAGATGAGTATTTATTGCCCAATAAAAATTTTTGTCAAAGCAATTTGGCCAGTTCTAATAGGAATTTATCAGTAAAAGCAGGGATAGAATCCCATGCTCATGGTTGCCAGTTTTCCTAACCATGAAACCATTCCCTCTCTTGTAGGAGTTTCCTGACTATATTACATATATACCCTTTAATTTCTGTGAAGCAGAAAGTACCCTATCCTAGTCTTTCCTACACCATGTTGAATAATCTGAAGACTGCCCTAAAACTAAAGGGCTAAGGGAAACAGTATCTGATTCATTAATGATTGCACCACACAGACAGACCTGTCTACATGCAAACCTCATATCCTATGGAACAAAATTAATTGCCCAGCTTGTTCTGTCCACTGATTTTGTCCCCTTAGACTCCCAGCACTGAATTCCGCTATATGAATTTATGAAGACAACTGTAAGTGCTGAAATACACAATTTCAAAAGTGACTTTCATGAGTCACTTTTGGGCAGCTGAAGCCACAGCCAGACAAAGAGCTACAATGCCTAACTGCAGATTTGGGAAGGAAACATTCTTTATATAATCTTATCCCGTACGTTCGTATTTCTCTTTTTAAAATTTCTTTCTTAAATGACTAACACATTCCAGCATTTGCCTCCAAAATCTGTGGTAATATTCATATTTTCCTCTAGCTTCTCACACTTCTCTACTTCTCTCCATTGTCATCGTTTACCCCTAAAACCTGTCTTTTGTCTTGTTATATTCAGCCCTTCTTTCTCAGGCATAAGTTTTGACTTCTACCTCTCCACCTGCTTTCATTTCTGCACTTATCTAACCTTGGTGAAGTGCTAGAAAACAAATTTTGTTTGGCCAGGAATGTTTACAAGAGCGCAAAATCAATGCAGCTTGGGACACTGTCTATTTCAGCCTTAAAGACCCAAATTTTGTGAAGGTTAGGATCAAAAGAAAACCAGGTCACTGGGGGAAAAAGTTCCATGCTTGCAGTTTGTGCATTATCCAGTTTGTTTTCACACTAAGTTATGCTTTGCACTGGAACTTTCTTTTCCCAGCTGCAGCACACAGCATTTCCCACCTGACAGAAGTGTAAGTGACTCCATATGGTTAGGCAGTGGCACAGGATACCAATGATAGCTGGGGTGGGTTAAATTAACACTACCAGTACTTTTTTTTTAACTACAATTAAAAGCTTCCCTCATAAAAGTAAAACAGAGTGCTGCTGGATTTCATTTTGGCATAAAAATTAAATCTACTTCTCTCTGGGGATGATACAATTTTCAGAAGAAAACATCCTGAAATAAATCTATGTAGTTCTGGAATTGAATTTCCAGAAAACAAACCCAAATATTTTATGTTAACTCTAGTCATATTCAAGTGAACAACAAAATTTCCCCTACCTGACAGAATTAGGCCGATTCTAAACCAACGATAATCTTAGCTAGAGTGCCAAGCACTTTAGACATAAAAAAGCAGTACAGAATTAATTATAATTTGCTTTCATGTTGACATCTGAGACCTTTTAAGCACTTTACATATATTTGAAAAGGCAGCACTTACAAGGATGGTCATTTGAACTAAGAGAGAACAGGAACGTGACACAGTAGAGGCACTTGCAAGTGTGCAGTGATGCCCAAAATAGAAGAGAAACTTCACAATCATTTCCTATTACAGCATGAAAAAACCACCTAGCTTGATGAACATTAGGTGGAAAAAAGTTTTGCTTTGTAATAAGCAATTAATTGTTCGGGGTTTTTTCTATTTCAAGGATATCATAACACAAATATGGCCAAACATTAGGTTAGATGTATTTATGACTGCAAATAGATGGGTGAATGAGGTCAGCAATGGGCACACCTGCAGACAAGCACAAGGAAGGGCCAAACCACCAAGATGTGGGTGGGCTGGAATGGCTACAGAACAAACAAACCCATGTTATTCCAGCAAGACACAAACACCAAACCCAAAACAGCTATCCTATGGCATAGGCTTAGACTGTAGCTTATCTTCACCTTAAAAATCATTTTGAACATAAAGGCACCTGTAGATCTACAAAAAAGTCCATTTGCAGTGACACCATATTAATTGCAAAGAATTGTCCCATCATTTACTCTGAACAAAAAGTTATGCTCTGCTTACTCACTTTTAAGTCAGTTATGAGATAAGACCTCTTCAATTTGTTTATGCAAAATAGGAAGCCTAGCACTCTTCTGGAGCCTCTGCAGACCAAACCACGTACTCTGCTCTCTTTGCAACCCACACTTTGATTGAGCTCAGTCTGGGAAAGTTCAAATGAGGAGATGTGGCAGGTTTATTTTTGCTTCTTTATTTACTTTCCAAATTGTAGAAGCTGTATGACCTCACAAAAAGATCTTTATTCTGCTACAGTATGCTGATAAAAATTACTACACACCACACCCAAGTTAATGTTTGCAGGTATTGTAATTATCAAATTAAACAGACAATCTGAAATATATTTAAACATTCAGATTTAAAAATAAAATAAAGGCTTATCTCTGCAATAAACAGAAAGGAAGTAAGACTCTCATTCTGATGTGTGCAAAAGTTTGTCCCTTCACATACAGTGTTACAGAGTGGAGGTCTACTGCTTGGAAATGTGACTGTGATTGTGTATAAATGCAGATATCCTCTGATTTGTTCCATCATATGGAACAATTTCTCCTTTAGCATTTCTACCATGTGCACAGCTTTAAATTTCCGAAAGTATTGAGCAAATCCTATAACCTCACAGATACGCTTTGAATTTAAGCATGGACTTAAAATTCAACAACTCTTTATAGTCCTTTCCTGCACAATGGTGTCTTTGAGTCCCGTATTTGAAGCTTTACAGTCCTGTCTTCAGCCTTGCAGCCCCCTCAAGGCTGAATGGGAGAGCACGACTCCACAACTGCTGCTGTCTGAAAACCACAGGGGAGGCACTGCACAGACCCCAGCAGGGAGGAAGGCTGTGCCATCCTCTCTAGTTCTGACCACTTTCTTTTCCTTTTAATGAAAGGAGTAATAAGCGGACCAGCATATGCAAACACCCATTCAGGGAGAGACATCCACTCTCAAACACACAGGATGCATATGGAAAAGTTGTTACCATGGGATTAAGTAATGTCGACTGAATTTGGGGGGAGAAGGAGGTTGATCTTTTGTATCAAACTGCAATGAAATAGTTCCTTCCAGAATTTAAATTTCCTTCCAAAATTACTTTCTGCCTAAAGACCAAGAAAGGCAAGGTTTAATTCTAACTCAGCCACGAGCTTTCTAAAAATGCCAGCATGTCCAAGTCTTTTATTCCCTGTCCTTCCCACTTAAAAATAAAAGCTCTGGGTAGGGTTCAAACCCATCCCACCACCCTTCGTTAGTACAATGCTATACTTAACTTCCAGTTCTGCAAAGGTATCAGTAGCAGCCTTTGATACTGGACAGTTTGTGTGTGGACAAACATACTTCAATTCACCTTTGGGGTTTTTTGAATTTCTCCAAACACTGAACAGTCAAACTGCAGGTCATGAAAATCCCAGGCAGTGTAGTGTGGGTCATCAAAAAATGAAACTCAGTAACATTTAAATAATTTTCTAAAACCTAAAATACCTAAAATATTTTTTTGTTTTTAATAGATGTAGAATATATAGAATTCCCAGGAGGATAAACACTACGAGTTTTTCTGTGAAAGCATCTACATACACTTATCAGTAATATAACCAGCACATTTTATAAAATAAAATTTTATAAGCTTTTTATCAGTGAAACTTTACATTATTCTTTAGCAATACATAATCAGATGTATTTTGCAGAGCGTAAGTACAATAAAGTTGTTAGCAAGAATCTTTTGTATTTGTGTTATTCTTCATTTGCAAATGTGACTCTTTTGGTTGATTTGTAAGGAATCACTATTTTAAGCACTCTTAAAAACTCAGGCAGCCTCTCATTCTGCATCATTCCCATTGCCTCATCTTCATAGTACTTCTTGTACCCAGCAAGAATTTAAAGCCTCCATATTCCTGACTGGAAATAGCACATAACCCTGGCAGAGTCTTTTATAATTTAATGAAAGACAAGATTGTGCTCTCACAAAATAATTCAACAATTGGGTTTTAGCCACTGAGCAGGAGACAAAGAGCTTACTATGTCCTGGCCAGTCCTATCAGCTTGCCTTGCATCATCTTTTGCTGATGCATTATGTCCGGCAACATATGGTTTAAATGGATGAACCAGTTGGCACACCTAGGAATAACAAAATGTTAGGAAAAAAATCTCCTCACGGGCTAGTATAGAGACTTATATAAGTAACTGTTGTCTATGAATTCGCTTATTATTCCTGCTTCCTGTTGCTCTAGCTGTGGTTGCTTATCAGTTTATTAACAAATTATATTTGTCATCACATGGAATTAGAACTGATTATTTTCTCTCTTTTGTAAGATGAAAACAAAGCACTTAATTAATGAAATTATATGTTGCAAATCGAAAACTGATAAAAGACAGTATTTTCTCTTACGTAACAATGTGGAACTCTGTGGAACTCTGACCTGAAAACTAACAAAGCAGGGAACATAAAACTCAGAAAATGAACAGACATTCTCCCAAGTATCTAATAGGACCTCTGAATGCCTCCAGACATAAAATAATTGATGAGACATAACTGTAAGAAATTGTAAACCTCACGGTTTATGTTTAAAATTAATCTTAACCAACTGTCCAGAAACGGTATTAATAGCTCCCTCTTGGTCATGGACACAATCCCAGTCTCCTGCCCATATGGCTGCAGCTCAAGGCCAGCCCAGACAGGTCTTTTTGAAACCCTTCATGGGTATGGCTGAGCAGCCAGCACAGGTCAGAGGCCATTCCCAACCTGGACACATGCAACCTGGATACAGCTACCCTAGTTTTTTGTAACTGTGTGCACTTGAGACACAGCATGAGCTGGGCTCTGAGGCAGAGAACAGCTCTGGGTATATCTCATTTACTGGAGTAGAAGTGGCCACTGCACATGTGGAAAAGCAAAAGAAGCCATGTGAGGCTGAGCACAGGGCTCTGTCTTGTGTATCTTTCATAGGAGCCAATTGAGCAGTTCTCATTAGTTCTGATGTTTAAACACTACACAGAAATCTGGGAGAAACAGGTGGTATTACATCCTGTTTCTAACATCATAATCAAAATTATCTTTCAGGATATGCTTGAGGTCAGTAATAATGTACCAAAAAAATCAGGAAGAGCAAAACTTAATTTTCAAATCAGGTTAAGATTAGAAAAGCAGACATAAGAATAGTAAATTACTGACTCAGGAAGCATTTACCATGAACATAGTCAGTAACCAGCTACTACTAAATCCAGGAGCAGGCTTTCCACTAAAACTAGGAGAGCAGAAGCTGATTTGCATTTCCTCTTGACACAACTATGTAACATTGTCCTACACCGAGAGAGATTATGTTATTTATTTTTTCATAAATAAATATATAAATCACAGCTTTATTCCTAATCTTTTCATTAGGCACATAGATGGACTGGAACTTTACACTAGTTTAAGGCGTATCATTCATATGCAGGCTGTTGACCTTTGGACAGGATATTTCAAGGAACTGAGCTCCTGACTTCTCAAGACCAGCATCCTATCCAGTCCTCAAAGGTGTCATCCAAGGATTGACCTTATCAGTATTTGTGATGTGCGGGATCTCCAAAACTTTATGATAGTCGTAGAAAGGTAAGAGCTGATGCTCTTGAGTGGGATGCCAGCACAACACAGAGACCATTAGAGATTCAGTGTGTTTCAACATATTCCATAGTGCCCCCCAGCCCCATTTTGTGCTGGAATTCAGTAGGTATTTATTTCTGTAGGGTTATCATTGCTGCTAAAAAAGCTCTCGATCACTCTAGCACAGATATCCTACTCCCTGACAGCAACGGACTTTATCACAGCAGTGACTCCAGCAGGTTTTGATTGATCTGGGAAATTGAGGGAACCAGCTACAATAGAAGAAAATATGTTCAGAGCCAGGGTGGGGGCCCTGCACTGCCTGTTTCCCCTTAGTTGTTTGGTTTTGTGCCAATGAAAATGGAAGTGGAAACAAACACACTGACTGGGTAAATCAGCTCTGACCCATATGAGCGGAGTTCACACTGTAGACAAAGTTATGGATTTCCCCCAGAGGGAGGGGGTAATGTGAAAATCCTGTGTTACACCCATTGTAGCTTAAGAATATTTTCATTGGCATTCCTGTGATAATCTTATAAAAATAACAGAATTGACTTGCTAGTTTTGGCCCAAGTTTGATTTTTTTTTCCACAAAGTAGCAGAAGTTTGGGACAAAGAAAGGTATTGACAGTTCAGTTTAGATACGCTGGCTAAAAAGGTATTAACTAGTACCTGTACTAGTATACAATGAGCAGTACAATGAGCACCTGAGCTAGCATACATGTCAGTGATAAGTCAGAGAAGGGATAGTGTGGGAAAAGGGGAGGGTTTTTTTGTGAGGTTGCTGCATGTAACATAATGTTTTCAATCTGGGATCTACATATCCCACTCCATCACAAACCATGCTAAGATTTACATGAGGAATGATCATCAAGAATGTTGTACTTTTGTCTGCTCCAGCAAGAAGTTCTGGCTGCTGGCTCCTACCTGTTCAGCTGCTGCATTATTACAATGAGGATCACATCCTCAGCTAGAGTAAATCGATGGGTGCAGCTGGATTCAACACCAGGCTGCACAACCTGAAGAGCCGTATGGTTAAATAAATTCTCAGGTATCATTTGTGGAAACAACTGCCACACTTCTCTGGGAAGTAGTTCGAAAAATGAGTGGGAAAATAACTGACAATCTTTTAGGGAGGAAGAGTGGTTTGTAGGAACTTGAGTTCCCACCAACTGTGCAAATACAGGTTAAAATAATGTTACAGCTAGGCACAGGTGATCTTGCTAAACCTCAGTCATACAGATGCATGCATTTCTTCTACACAGACACTGGAAACAGACTTAACAAGTTGTTAGGATTAAATTCTTGGGCAACAGAATATTCTCTGCAGTGAAAGTAGAAAATACTGCATTTTCACCCAGCAAATCCAACACACACCCGCTATCCAAAGTAGTTTCCATTTGATCCATGATGCATTAAAAATCTTTTATTGCTTATAAGAGGATAGTTCAACTGCAGTTTTCTTTCCCAGGCTTCAATGTTGGAATGCCTTTTCTGGCTACTACTCTCAGTATTCTGAACAGGCATAATTTTTAACTCCTATGAAGACCTCTAGAAAACACAAGGTAGTGGGCTTATTATTTGGTTTATCAATTATAGTCTTCAAGCTTTGTCTCTTTATAGGTCAAATTTTGTGTTTAGGGATTTTTTTAGAATTTTTTAGCTATTCCAGAAAGTCTGGTATTAATTACATGGATCTCTTGCAGTAGATGTTGAAACTACATTTTGCTGTTGTTTAACAAGTTACAGAAACTATGCAAAATTACTTTACACTGGAATTCACTATTATAATAGAATGCCAAGGCATTCTAGACATACTAGGAAACACCAGCTCAAAACTGGTTTCATACAGAGCCTTTGAAACATTTGAAGCATGTTATTACTTGCCCTCTCTATGAGTTTTCAAAATATCTATTTCTGTATTATTTGGGCTACTTATATTTCAGTACTTTAGTATTTTCTGGGTCCTTTTATTAAGTTATTAAAATATATGCTGTTGGTAATATATTTGTCTCATCTGATCTCCAAGATGTAGCAATCTAAGTCAAAAACTTTGGGATTTTTTAACATCACAAAATAATAAAGAGCTTTTCTCTTACACACAGAAATATTCTGTTCTACTCCATCATAGAAAATCAGCCATTCTTTCACCTTCCACAGACAATAACATATTCAGTGTTAGCACTTATTCAACGAGTTCTGCCCAGACGAAACTGAAAAGATGTCCTGAATAAGGATGTCAGATATTTTCTTGTACACTTCTAATGGAGGGGTGAAAACACTGGGAAGGGTTCCAGCCTCTTTGTTAAGGTAAGATTTCACCTTTCCTACTTCATTAGGGACTTGCTGGAAATAGTCCAGCTACACAAGTAAAAGTGAGATCAGAAATTACTTCTCAATATTTTTCATTGATGAGAACAGAATAAAGCCATGTACAATATGGCAGATTAATATCTACTGTGGTGGTGAAGTGTGTGCATTTTGGACATGTAATGTTACTCTGATATCTCTAACACTGTTTTTTTGCTCTATATTCTCAAAAAGCCATTCATTATAATTTTGAATAACTTCAGTTATACAGCCTCTAGAACTGCTTTCTTATCATATTGTTTCTATCAGATGTAAAGATGGAAGGGATTGGCACACCTAAGTCAAAACAGTAGTTCCTTCACTGATTTATCACTAAGTTCCACCCCTGATATGTTGGTGTATCTCTCCTCATATAACAGCTGAAAAGAAACCTCCATGAACATAGACTGCAAAATCTTGTACTGAACAGCCAAGTGTCTCCTCATTGCTTCCATTAAGCTTACAATGACAGATCTTTGTGTGACTATACCTGAACCTTTTATTTTTCATCAGTCTGGGCTATGCGATTTATTTTTCTAACCTCCATCCAGCACTGCAACTGCTCTAAACACTCAACTCTCACTGCAATCAATCAAAAATTCTCCCCACACATTCCAGTATGTTTTCCAATGCTAAAGCCTTTTTCTACCAGTTCCCTAAAGAAAAATATTCCATGGATGAAAGGACTTCAAAGTTAGGAATTTGATTCTGATCAAACTACTTGCATTTAACTCCTTCAGTATGGACACTATGTGCCTCACTTCCCTTTTTGCATCTTCTTTACTGAAAGAAAACTCCAAATTTAAAGTAATCAGATCAGAAATAAGTAACTGATTACCTGCATCTTCTTTTTTCAACTATGACCACTTACCACACAAAACCTGAAAATATTCTCTCCTTAAGCAAGAACAACTACGATAAGCTTGACTAAGTCTGGCTTTAAAACCTGTTAGATTCTAAAATGCTTTATGTCTTATTTTTAGTATTTGTCTACTCTACACCTTAAAGAACAGGTTTACAGATATTGGTGTGAGGTTTTTAAACATATCTGCAAAAGTATTAAACTGGTCTCTGTGTTAAAAACATGTACAGCATTTAGTTACACAATACTAGACAGCTTCAATCTCAATACCAGGAGAAATCAATTCTTAACCGAAAGAGGAATTCTGAAAATAGATTTCTTGTTTGTTTGGGGAAACTTCTTGTTTCCCCAAATCAAAATCAGAAAGTTATTCAGCTTAATATAAGACCAAGAATGCTTTCTTAGTCTTAAAAGAACTTGCTTCATGTGAAGGATTTTCTGTGATGGTTCTGCAGTCATCAGCATTATTTGGAAACAATATCTAAAGTACTTGGCATTTAACGGAAACTGCAGTTTTACAACTGAATTGCTCTGCAATTTCTGAACCCAAACCAAGCCAATCAAGCAAAGGAAACCTCTTTCATGAATCTGTTATTTACATATAAAGCAGACAGGAAAAAGGTATTTTGTTAGGTCTGGAGACACAGTTTAAGGAGGTTTTAAAAGATTAGGAAGTATAATGACAGGTGCACAGTGTTCCTTAAAATGAGACGGGAAGTGAGTATGAGACAAAACTTTATGGCATCATCCTTCTATAAAACTGTGTGAACAAACTGTTCTCTCTTAATAATGACTATACACTCACATTTACTACCAAGTATTGTGCCTTTACTTGACCTTTAACACATTGTACTGCATTAATTGCCTTAGCTATTTAATTAAAGAAAGTGAAGTACTGGGTTGCTTCCATATTCCTTCTGTCTGAGGTTATTTTTAAAAATATTTTACTGAAATATTAAACTCTGCCATTGTTTTGTATTCAACAAAGCTCCGAAGTTCAAGCAAGCCAATACGTGCCATCATCTCAACATTTAACATCCTCACTGTGCAGGCTAATCTTTCAGCTGATCTTTCTAGCAAAACCTACCTCAGCATACATTAGTGACCGTGGCACTCTCCTTAACACCATTTCCAACACCACTTATTATTACATTTCAACTGTTCTCAAGAAAAGCCTTTTTCAAACCCACAGTGAAAAATCTACCTTCTTATTTAGAGTTGGTATCCATTTATCAATTTTCCCTGTCTTTTTCCTTTGAAATATGAATTAATAACAATATGAAAGTAATTTGAGCATCTAGACAGATTATCTGGACACCTCTAAGAAATGAAGCCCGCTTTGACTGCAAGTTTTCTATTGCTGAAATTCTCAAACCCACAAAGATTGACTTCTTCAGGATACTAAGTCCTAGGTCTTCCAGTGATGAAGCCTGACAGAGATCTAAACTAAATCGGACTTAATAAAAGGAGTAAATATGGAAGAGACACTAATTAAATTCTAATATTGAACATCTTACTCTGAAGTTCCAAGAGAGCTTACAATTCCTACTGCTTTCACATTATTTACCTTTTATTATAGTTTTTAAGCACAATTACTCCAATTCCGCAGATACCGAAAATCTTAACATTCTCAATACTGTAATTTTTGAACTATCATTTGAACAGTCAATGGTGCAAGCCCAAAGACAGAAACATAACAGCACAGAGAGTATAAGCCTATTTCTCTTAAGGAGGGAGGGGTTTTTGCCTCCTGAATGTAGATTTACTTGGCAGTAACAGTCAATAACAAAAGTTAGAAGCAAATAGTTAACAGCAAGTATATTTCTACCCATAAATACAGGTTTACGATTATAAAGAGTTAACTGCAAAGTTTGGAGGGAGAATCAGAGAGAAATATTTCAGTGTTACAGAAAAACATGATTAACAGAAGAGAAATTTGCCATGTGTGACAATTAATAAAAATGCAGCAAAATATAAAGCATATGTCCATTTATATGGTACATGTTATGTTGGTACCAGTATTACCCTTCAAAATGCACCAAGTAGAACAGGAAGGTGTTTAAACTCACCTCCTACAACAGTAGAATAAAGCAGTGTCCTTGGAGTTCTCTTTTTTTTTTTTTTTTTGCCTAACTTGTACACAAATGCGGTGTAAAGTATTAAACTGCAAACTGTAAACCTGAGTTCATAAATGAACCCATGGATGACTTGTGTCTCTGCTCTTTTAGTGTTTATCTCAGTGATCATTTCCCTGAATTGAAAATTTACTTCAGGAGTATTGAAGCATATCAGTGCAGTGTTCAAAAGCAGTCTGAGGAGACTGGTGGGAACAGTGGCTATCTCCCACATCTGCATCCTATCATACTGTCAAGTAGAAAGTTACCATGAACTCTATTCACTTTTGTTCACCCAGGTATCTTAGATATTTAATCAGAAGTCCAGAGGAACACTTAAAAATAGGAATTCAGGGTAATGAGTTTAGAGTTTTCAAGAAGTAGTTATGTTTAAACATTAAATAAATATCACATAAAATACATCTAATTCTCTTTTAGTTCAATATTTTATTCTCACTAAAGCTTTTCTCCTTTCATCATCCTTGGCCAGACCATCTAGTTTTAGGCTTCATTCAAAACTCAAAAGAAATGTTCTCACAGCAGGATTTGGATTACAGCCTTTAGACTCAAACATGAAAAACTGTAATTGACAATAATAAAACCTGATCAAGTGACCTGAGTGCTGGTCATGCACAGTTTCTGTCACAGAAACAAATGATTCACCTCACTATCCTCACACACAATTCTACAGAAATATAAAAGTTGCTTAAGGTGAACACCTAAAGCATGGCAAGATTTTATATGGAAAGCATACTACCTATTAGTGACTACAATATCTGATCAGAAAACAGTAGGCAACAGAAAGGTCTTCTTAGTTCTTTTTACTAATAAATCGACATTGTTAGTTTTGAATCATTATTCAAGGTGGTCCCTACCAAGCATACACAATGAAGAGAAAGTCTACAGAAACAAGAAGTAATCTGAAAAACTGTTCCAACAACACTGCGCTATATTCCTCTAAAACATATTTGAATGCAGGAAGTAATAAAAATTCTAAGATAATGAAGCAGATCACAGCATTTTTCTGGAGGGAGAGAAAAACATAAATACAAGGCCTCATTTGCCCAATGTGTTACCTTTATAGAGGTCGTGTCAGAAAAAGCAAGAAATGGTCTAAAAACACACAACTGTTGTTTGATGAGTTTTGGCTGTAACACAGAGTCCCAGAAGGAAAACTACAGACACTACAGGAAAAAAAGGTAAGGCACAGCAAAATTAGAAGAGGCATATTAATGCTGCACTGTGTAGGTTGGAATCCACTTTACAGACCTGCTTAAACATAGCTCAGCATACTTAACAAGTCGGTAAGTGTTCCTTGCCATACCATGAGGTTTTTTCAGAGGGCATATTTCACTCATGGAAGCAAGAGAAGAATGAGTCATGAGTGATTTCATAACAGCTCTGCAGAAATTAGTCCAGCACCATGGTTGTAGGAGAACTAAGCTGGACAGGCTGTCAAAGCACAGAGGAACAAGGAGAAAGAGTCCAAAACCACGAGTAAGAAGTACAGAGTAAAAAGGATAGGGCCTGTGTAAACAGGAAATAAAGGAAGTCTTGCATTTCACCCTGACCATGGTGTCTAATTGCTACGGATAAGAAAAACTGAACAATTCCTTTCCCTCTACCTATGTGCATAACCAAATAGTCATTTTACTCCGCATACCATCATGTTAACCTAAATCCACCTTGCTCCTGTCCTGTGATAGCATTATTTTTTCCACAAAAGGCAGTGACTAAGCCCAGAACTATGGTAGACTCCCATGGCAAGAATGGCAGAATTTTTATGCAGATCATCTGACTTTGGTCAGGAGTTCAGTCAATAAAACTTAGTGGCTTTGTGCTTGCTCTCTTCAGGGTTTTTCTATCAAGGACTCTCAGCTATTAGCTCAATTAAGCTACGGTCAATATAAAGAGCTCCTTAGGGAAAGTATTCCTTCTTATTCTAATTACTCCAGTTGACCCTAGTGCCAAGGTCTGCAAAACCGCTGCTGGCCTAGAGTTAAAGAATCATTGTACCTACTTGCTTAAGAGACAGGCTATTCCAGATCTCCTAGTTCTTTTGAAATCTATGAAATCTATTTTAGTAGCTGTGTCGTTGGCACTAGCATCAATCATTGCAAGTTTTTCAGCAAAAGTTGCTGAGCAGTGCGTGCAAACCAACAGGGAACTCTTCAGTGTGGCTCAGAATAGCTTCAGTACAGCTCTCCCTCAGCGTGCATGGAAAAACTGAGGAATGTTTTAATACCTGCAAGTGTTAAACCTAGTATGACTTTATCTGGTGAGCTGATCCAGACACTAATTTGGTGTAGCAAAGATTAACTGAAAAACTTAAAAAAATGATAGGTGTAATCAGCCTTATGAAAGTAAGTAGTATAGGAATAATTAGATGGGAAATCTTACTCCCCAAAACAAAAAGGAAAAAAGAAATCTCCTTCAAAAAACACTCTGCAAAGTAATTTTTGATAAGTATCAAAACATTTGGTTGTTATCACCTTTAAAACTTTTAGCAAACCTGTTTTAAATACTGAAGAAAATTCAAAACAATGACTTAAAATTTTGCTTTGAATTTTCAGAGCAATTTTTTCTCCATCATTAAAATGTTTAAGCTAAAATTTTTATCCTATCACTTTTTTTAAAAATTAATACACCTTTAAGTTTCAACAAAAACCAATATATTTTGGGGAGAAAAATCAATCTTATTTAATAACAACAACTGAATTCCTCATCCCAATAGCTTTCCAAGGCAAGGTAAGGTAACTTGCTATTTTCTTTCCTCTTTGTAGTTTTCTTAAGTGTTATTATGCAGCAAATTCTGCGGTGAGACAGAGTGCTGGAGATCCACTTGTAGTACGAAAAGCTTTTGGGTGTGCTAGACAGCTCGCCTGTGACTCTCATGACTGCTGGCTTTTCTCCATCCAGGCAGCTCCGATCACCTCCTGTAGTCAGACTCAAAACTATTCAGCCAGAACAGCCAAAACAGGCTCTGACGGCATGCAGGACTAACAGCAATTACAGCATTTTGTAGCATGTGGTAATTGAGTCATTATGATCAGGCTGCAACAACTACATGAAGGAAAAGTTCTTATAATAGCTCTGATGGTAACTGCTTGCATATTTTCTTCAGTCTGGATCAGTTATGAAACCTGCAGAGCAGTGCTTAATTGTCGGGTGAAATGCGTTCCTTCTGACAGAACCATTCAGGTGCTGTTTGCATGTATGCAATGCCACAGACACAAAAAGGTGATGTCAGCCTCATCTAAGCGGCTCTGAAACTGTGGTCACCTATTTCACTACTGAAGATACTATGCTGCACTACAGAGTAGTAATGGTGACAGTCTTAAAACCCTTTTCAGAGCATCTGGTAAGTCTGCTTCAGCCTGAACTCTAAACATAACTACAATGAAGTGCCAGCAGCAACTTTAAGCAGTTTTTAGTTATGGAAATGGCAGAAGGTTGTTTGTAAGCAATCAGGCAGCTCCTAGATTCTTCACCAACTATGACTCAGAAACATTTGCCAGAAGTGGGTTCATTTATAACTAGACAGAGAATTGTACCTTTTCTTTCAAGTTTTCTGACTCTTTGCAAGTGCTACCTCTGAGGCAACTGATGAGACAAATGCAAAATAATAACAGAGACAAAAATATAGATAATTCATCCTAAAGGAGCTGATCATACAAACCTTCCAAGTGGGACAAATCAACAGAAATAAATACCACCATGCTTACATTAAAATCTTAACAGGGCAAGAATGGTCTTACTTTGCCTGTCTATAGAGAAATAGTTGTGATGAAAGAGCTTCAGCAAAGCATAAGGGACAGAGTGGGCTGAGCGATACAGAGGCAGAGTTATCATGAGAGGTCTGGGAAGCCAACCTTGCAGCACCTACTGCTTTTATCACTATAAGGTGATAAAAGCCTGAAACACACATTCACATCCCTTCCCTAACAGCAGTAACGCCACCCTGCACCATATGTAGCTGGAATACAGCAGCTTTGCTACCTACAGCAGACTTCTGCTCAAAGCAACTCTCTGCTCTGTCTGAAGCCAGTCCTTCTCCCAGAACTGTATCCCCAACAGTAACCAAAGCTCCAGTTTCATCTCAAAAGTCAAAGCAGGAACTGTAAGGGAAACCTTATTCTGGATATAATCTGTGACTCTTAGCACAGATGCAATGTGAAACGTACTCATGAAAAATGACAATAACAAAAAAACCCAGTCCCAGTGTATAAATATTTAACATTATTTTGTCTCATAGTTAAATCTCCTTTAAGCCATTTTGGTTTTCCCTGCACATGAAAACCCTGCTACTTCATTTATTAGCAACAAGCCACCCTGTTCTGAGAAAGCAATTGCTTTACAGGAAGCAATAGTATCAGAAGTTTCTTGGCATTTGGATTACTAAGAAAACAAAACTAGCACAACAGTGTTATCTTCCACTTAGAGCTGACATCTGCATGGTCTTTCAAACAGATAGGTCTAAAAGCCTCTGATGTCTGAACCAGCTAATCTCTGAACTGCCCACCAATAAGATATTATCTATTTATGTGATCATATCTGAGTTGATATTAGGATATGCAGAAGTGCTCTGTCCTTTTAGGGAGAGGTAGGACCATTAGTCCCATGGCTACTAGATCTGCACTGTGCAGAATAACAGGTTTGCTCCCTCATTTGTAAGAAAAAAACATAGCATATATGGTGCACTGCAGACTATCTTGGTTCCTTCTGCATTGTAGTTTATTTCTGTCTCTTCTGCATTTCAGAAGAAAGCAGAAATTAATCCTTTCTTTTTGCAGTGCTGGCACATTTCTCACCTTCACATTCTGAGGGAAAAACAGTCATTTGACACTTTCACCAAGGTGTCATAGGGTTGTCTAGCTATTCCTTGCAACTGAAAAGGTTGTTCTGCTAACGTTCACAGTTGTGAGGAATTACCGCTCAAGTGAGCTGCTCGAAGCTTTCATTACATTTTAATAAAGGACCTGAAGTATCGCTCAGTCCTTTCCACCCCTTGTCACCATGACCAAACACATGCTATTATTTTCGGGTCCATTTTTACCATACGCAGTCTTAGTCTAGAGCACTGGAACTGGAGTGTGATTACAAGTCACACATTCTGAAGACTTGCTAATAATGTTAACACCTGTGAAGTTTGCTGGTAACTGGCAGTCAGGTAAAACTAGTTTACTACAATTTTTCCCTCTGACCAGACCAGTGCCTTGGCTACCACCAAGGACCTACGGTATAAGAAATACTAGAATTAGTGGACACCTGGACAAATAAAATCTATTTGTGGAGTCAACATGACTTCTGTAAAGTGACATTTTGTCTTACAAACTTCTTGGAGTTCTCTGCAGGCTTCAGTTGTGCTATGTGGGTTAATGTGACCCAGCTAACATATTTCACTTGGATATCCAGAAAGTTTTCTGGCAAAGACTTTCACCATAAGCTTTAAAGGCCACTAAGAAGCCATTGTAGAAAAGGCAAAGTTTTGGCTAAGTAACGGGTTAAGAAGTAGGGCATAGGAGCAAACGCAAAGGTGTAAAAACACACAAAAGTCACCAGCAGAGTTCCACAGGGGTCTTTGCTGGGATCCACACTAATTAGTGTATCCAGAAAGTATCTGGCAAAGCAGTAGAAGAGTACAGGCAAAGTTTGCTGATGATGGAAAGCTGCTCCAGACAGTAGATACGTTGAAGGCAAACTGCAAAGAACAGAAAAATTAGTCTCTTATAAGACAGAGTGACTAGGCAGTAAAATGACAAATAAAATTCAACATAGATAAGTGTGACAGTGCCCTGACTGCACTAAAAGCCCTTAATTGGCTTTCAGTTCTTGTTGGACATATGCTGTAGGTGTATCTGTCTCTTGCCTTTGCCTCTGGCTGCTCCTAACATGACTCTCTGGATGGACCCTGGACCTGCTTCTTCACCTCACCCTGTCTATTAGCCCAGCCCAGACATGGTGAGGCTGCACCCAGTCAGTGAGGACTCTCTCTGTGCTGGGGTCAGCCTGGCTTCCAGATCCTCCTCCATCATGGGCAACCCGACTCCTGCTGCTCCCAGCCAGGTGACAGCCCAGGGCATGTGGGGATGTCCCAGCCTGGGTTTAATGAAGCTGTTGAGCCACAGGAAGAGGATGCATGGGTGTAGGTCCTGGGTGGGGGTGGCCAGGGCAAAAGTGGGAGTAGCCAGGTAGTCTTCAAGCTGGGAAAGAGACAAAGGTCTACAAAAGGTCTGTAGGTGACAGGGAAAAGAGACACAAGGAGTACCTGGTCACTGTCATCCCTTAGCGGCCCTTTGTTATAGAAGACAAGTTCAAATTAAGGAGAACAAGGTGGTCCTTCATACAGCAGGAAGTGGACACATGGCACACCCTGCCTGAGGACAACTGTGGATGTGCGAGTTCAAAGGGAATGGGCAACTAGCTGGCAGAAATCCACTGCAGACTAAACAGGCAAGCCACACCAGCCTCAGTTAGATTTGCATTCCCAAAATGGAAAGGGTTGAAGACTGGGAGAGTTCTGAGGGAAAGTATCAAGTACACAGGCCTTGTTTTAACTCTTCTATTCCAGGTGCCCAAATATGAACACTGGGCTGTTTTGACCCCTGTCTTAAAGAAGTAACAGACCTACTTCTGTTCCAAGGACAGATGGGCATCAAGACTTTGTCCATAGCTATAGGAAGAAAAATTATTTGATGTAATCTGTAATATGAAAACTGACACAGTTATTAAACATTTCATAATTTCTAGAAGACTCATTTGTCTTACCACTAGTTATAAGTCTGGAGAGTAAGAAAAACAACCTTAGCTCCAAAGGAAATCCTTTTTCAAATCTAGTGTCTTAAGGATTATGATCCTTGTTCTTTTTGAGGATGTTGGCACCAAAGGCACTAAGGAAGCAAGGGGTGCTTGGCACTGTGTGCCAGTTCCAGTCTTTCATCTAGCAGACTATCTTGACATCAAAGATATCCTACCCTTTACTAAATATATTTATTTATTTACTTTATTTATTGCTGAAGAAGTAGGAATCTCTCCACAAAGCTCTGGGCACCCTGCCATTACCTCAGATATACAGAAAGATTGTATGCATTTCAGAGAACCACACTTCCTAGAAAAATGCCACCTTCCCTCAAACTTCAGTCCACACAGGACCTGCTCATCCAGACTCCAACACTCCCCAGGTGCTCCTTCACAAACTAACACTGCAGAAGTAAAAGCTGTAAACTTTTTTCCCTAGACAGATATTTTCTTGTCACTCTTTTGCTAAGAGTAACATTGAATCCTCTATTCCTAATGCCAGGTGTTTTGCTTTTTATTTCCAACAGGACAACATGAATCAATCATCAATAAACTAAGAATTACACTGCCTTAAAAACAAACAAACACACCTAAAAGCAAACAAGCGGGCAAAAAAAAAACCCAAATCCCAATCCAAACTGCACCCATGCATCACTCTGGAGAAAATACCAGAAAAGATGAAGAATTTGTATTTTTCAAATGTGTAACCAGAAATTCCCCTGAAGTTATACATAGAATAAAAAATTGAAGTGAAAAAAAAAAAAAAATCAAGTGATTGGAGCATGCTGGAAGTATGACAAGAGAACATATCTCTGTTCCTTTTTTTCCTTTTAATGAAATACTGTTTTCTGGTGTTACATAGACTGTACAGAACCAGGTTGCTGTTGTTCTAACTGCTCGATCATTCAAAGGCTGCAATAAATATTTAAATTGAAAAGGAAGTTCTAAGAAAATGGCTTGACAGGGAAGTAGTTTGATTACTCCACTCACTGTCAATTTCAGCTTCCTTATAATGTCTCAAAAATATTGTGGAGAACATCTTGATTAAGTGGGAATGAATGAAACAAGAAAAATAAATCAATTACATTTTGTTAAGAGGACTTTCTGCTCTGCATATGGGATATAATAAAATTCTAACTACACATCTCTAAGAGTAATTATAGTTTTATCTACATACACACAGACAACTCAACAATATAAATCCCTCCCAGAAACAATCAGACACCATCAGGGTTGCACAATCAAGGACGACTGAAGTTAGGAAATGCCAGAGCTAACCTTCCTCTGGCCTTTGTGCACAGATAATTGAAAAAAAAAATCTTCAATTACATAATCACATACTACTGTTTTTGCAGGATCTCATTCAGTGCACAGGAAGGACAAATCCCATGAAATAAGCAACTTTGCAGTATCCTGCTTTACTTCTGTGCTTCAGTGTGTTAGCCTCAGCCTCGAAGCAATTCTAGTCCTCTCCTGAGACATTATCACCGAAATCCTCGTGAGCTCTTCTGCAGTGTTCATTAGTATAACATTTGAACATTTCTCCAGCTGTCATTTTATTTAAAAACTTACAATATGACTGCAAGGGAAGAAGTACTCCTTAACTCATTTTCCAGAAGCCTAGCTGGGGAATATCAAGATCAGAAGAATCTTCTGATGTTGGGTGTCTCTTTTCAGACATGCAAGACCTAACTTACTTGTGATTTGCAGCATTATATAGAGGTTAATATAGTCAAACACAGTTCCTATTCACCTCAGCTGCAATCAGAGATGAAAATCATTCTATAGGTTTACATTAGTGACAGAAACTGAGGCACATTAAAGACAGCCATGGAATTCATTTGCTGAGCCACCTGTAACAGAAAATAGTTTGAGAGAGAATTCAGTTTTCTAGCACAGCCTTCAGCCACCCTTGCCATGAGATCTTCCTGCAACCCAGTCCCTCATTTAGTGTACATATTTTACCTCTGGTCATACTTTAAGCAAAGACGCTAAAAACCATGTTTGTTTTCAGCCTCCCGGCATGTCTGCTTTGTATAAAACTGGAGGCCAATGACAAAAAGCAGGTGGCTTGGTAATAAACCCTGCATCATCACCAAAGATGCAAAAATGGAAAAATCCGTAGGCAACCTGAATTCTTTAATTGCTTTATTTCCTAATTACTGGGTTGTCAGCTTTCTAGCCTTAGTACTTTCTTTTATATATTTTCTTACTGAAGTTTTCTTCTATTACTTAAAATAAGTCAAATTTGAAAACTACCCTTGTGTGACAATCAAAGGAAACCTTCCCTGCTGGTCTGCCACACAAGTTTCCAACATATCAACTAAATTAGCAAGTGCTGATGCTAGATTATCATTCTCTGTTTCACTAGCTGAATCCCAAGCTTTTCCTCACCTCCACATAAGACAGGAAATTACTGCAAAATAAAAATATGTACGTCTTACTCTGTCAGAATTGGTGTGATTAAAGGGTTGTGTTACTTTAAAGCAGTAACACACAAGTAAGAGCCATTTAATAGCATGTGGCATTTCAGAAATAAACATACTGTGTCATAACTAGAAAAGATAGATTACAAGGATATGGAATTACCCATATATAATTGGGAGTCTGGACATCCACTCAGACCTCTCTTATTGCTGCTGATAAAGAGGTGCTCACAATGAAAGCCATTATTCATTCAAGTCTCATACAGATATATTTTTCCATGACCAAAGCAGCCTACACTCAAAAACATAATTTACTTAGTGTGGACAAAGGCTCTGTGCTATGTGGCTGGATTTATAAATCTGTCAGCACACGCAGGCATACAGGAGCTCCACCTGCACAATCCAAATAAGCACAATACCATGTTTCCGTATACTCCTTAAACTGATACAAAATGTTAGTTCAACATTGGCTACTATTAAAGTTTAAGTTGTATCATAAACATATAATGTTTTAGGATCATTTTTATCAGTCATTTTACAACTTTTAATAATTGTATTTTTTAAAGTAGCATCAAAGAACAAGTCAAGTAGCTTTATTTATGGCAGTGCACAAGCACAGGGTAATGGCTGATGCCACCTCCAGACTATATATCTCCAGTGGAGGTATGATAATGCTACCTAGTACTCGTTTACTTATGAAAGCTCGTGTTACATAGTGAAAATTAATAAAATACCAATATTACGATTATTATTTAATATTTATTTTATGACTTGAAGTGGACAATCCTCTTTCAGCTGCATTATAGCTTTAAAAGCATAACAGGCAAATTGTTAATCTTACTGAAAGCTTCATATGTGTAATACACACCATAACCCCAAGAAAGGTCCATAAAGGAAAATATTTACCACATCAGTGTTTAGACTGGGCATATTGGTCTTCAGTGTTTTTCATAATTGTTGACAAATTGGTAAGTATAGCCCAACAGTGCAGAATATCTCCTTGCTTTACAAGCAACTGGTTCTTGAATGTACACAGCACCCTGGCCACACAAAGTCTACCTGACTGTCATATTTGTTACCATCAGTATTTGTATATACAAATTCTAAGTTTACATGCCGACACCATAATTACTATGAGGAATGATATAAGAGGAATAAATGGGGACTGTTGATGAGAATTACTGTGAGGACCAGTAGAAATAAACTGAACCACAAACAAGAAGAGAATTAAATTATTACAAAGTATAAAGAACAAATTGCAAGTACCACAGAAGAGCTTCCTGGCAAGAAAAAAAGTTTCATCAACTGCATCAACTGCTATTAAGTAGTTTATGTTCGTGACTCACAATGGTCATGTTTTGATGACCAGATTCTAGTTTAAGACCTTTTTTTTTTTTGTTATTACAATATGTAACACCATTTTTCCATTCTGCTGTCATTGTATCATTTCTTATATTGAATTCTGCAATGGAAAACCAGTTGAAATCTAATGTGAAATACCACAAATTGTGAAAAGACCTGATTTTTTTTTTTTTTTAGTTTGGCTTGCTCCCTGCTAATAAAAGATGTTTCTTCAGATTTCTACATATTTCAAGTGAATAAACACAGTAGCTGATTAAGATAAGAAGCATTGTAGACCTCACCCTAAAGATTAAAACTCTGGCCAGGCTAAGCTGTCTTCTCACTAGAAATGCACACACTAAAGTAAAATAAGAGGAAAGCTCAAAAAATCATGCCACTACAGTCAAAAGCAATTAACTTCAAAAGGAATAACAAAGCTTTCCTCCCCGCATTAGGATTAAAAACCAGAGTGGATGTCTGCATTCTTATGATATTTTAACTGACTCTGACAGTTACTGAACAATCCTCAAACAAATGCAGTAAACCCAGCTGAAAAAGAGAGTGATAGAGCAAAGATGCTGGCATCTCCTTGGCTCAGTTTTTGAGAGTTCTGAGAATATTCATTTCCAACTGGATCTCTGGGAATCTGAGGTATTCTGACTCCCACAAATGGTACCATGTCCCACAAAAAGCAGGAACAGTGCTGGAAGAAAAAGTCTTTCAGTACCAGTCCTTCCAGAAGAGTTTGTGCATCTCAATTTTTTGCTGGAGCTCAAGTCAATTCTTAAGTACCAAGAAAGGATTCACATGACATGGGGATTACACAGACAAAAAACAGAATACAAAAATCTCTTCCATTTCACTGGGTGAGATCACAGTAATCTGCAGACAAAACCCACAAGTTACAACATATAATCACTGCCAAGTGTACACAGCAACTCTTCTTTCATTCTTCAAGCCTTTTTCCTTTCTGAACACTGAACAGTAATGCAGCACCATGCAAGTTAAATCTTTTAAAGCCATGGGGCAGAACTTTGGCCTCCTCTGACATAGGGACACTGCTTGGCCAAGACACAAACTTCCAAATAGTTTCTGTTTGGACATTTTGGAAGGGATTTTCCAAAGAGCTCCACAGTGATGTACCTCTGCTCTTATTCAAGGATAGCAAAGCCTGCACTGACTTTGGTGGGATCCAGCAAAATAAATATTATGCAATCCATGAAGGAATTACAAGAACATGCACAGCTGAACATCCACATAAGAATTTCATTATATTTTATTCCAGAAGTTTTGCAAAACTATTTGAAGATTAGAGCATATTTGTCTCAATTTCATCATTCCTAAGCATAAAAAAGCAAAGCACACACCTTCTAACAAATTATTTCATTATTTTCTCAATCATATTATTAGTAAGTTATTTTCCTTTACTTTCTTGAAAGAAATACTTATTTAAGAAAATTAATTATTTTAAGAAAACACGGCAAAATTTTAAAATTAATGTTGTAATTTTCTCCTTCAGATTCACAGTATTTATTACACCAGAAAACTGATTAGGACAAATAGGGCAAAATAAATGTTTTGAAAACAATAGCTTTAAAAACTGGACTCTTCTCAGCTACAGTTCTGGCATCTGCTACATTCCATTGCTATGATGTGCTATTCAGAAAAGATTTATGCAGCCAAGTATTTTTTTCCTAAGATCTTGAGTTCAGCTATTGATTCTATGATTAAATTGCCAGTAATTCAATTTTGTTAAGCTCTAAAAAAAAGAACAACTTCAGATACTTTTGTCGAAGGTAATAGTCAAAGGAGTCAGTAAGCACAGGAGTTGTGTCAAAGAGAATACTTGTATCACATATCTCACAAGAGAATACTTGTATCACAGGTCAATATTGCCAATATAGAGGGAAAGAAACCCACTCAAAACTAAAGACAACTGACTATGCCAGATATTATTTGCAGGTAACTTCTAAGTTACTAGCTTTTGGCCAGAGATTTAGAAATTTCTCATTTGGTATTACCCACATGTGAAAAGCATGTGCATATTTTATTAGAGAGAGGGAGTGTGTACATAGAAATGTTTGCCTTTCTAATCCTCAGTACTATCTTACGATTGACACGCGCCACCAGAAGGAGAAGTTTATTATTCTACCAGTGCTCCTTCTGCCTTTTTGACTTCCATAGAGACCTTCCCAGGAATGCAGAAGGGTTAAATGTAAATCACTTGTAAAGTAGTGAAATAAGCACTTAACAGTAGAGCAATTCCTCATAGGCAGAGACAAGCAGAAGGAATCCCTGCTGGGTGGCATTTCTGATATACAATGCCTTTGCCAGTTCCAATGGCAGAATTTTACCAGAAGCACATCCAATACAAAATAAGATCAAAATATTGGACATCACGGAAACGGTACACTGCCAAAATCTGACAGGTCAGAGAAAAAGCATACACTTTATAAACCAGTTACTCCATTATTACTCCAGTTATAATAAACTGTAACTGGAGCAGGTGGTGCACATTTGAGGTACCAGGTTTACCCATGTGAGGGAGTGGGCCCATTATTTTTATTGCTATACTTCCTTTAAGTACCTTTATCAGTCAAACAATTTTTTTTAAACCCTATAACTTCTTACCCATTGTACAACTGATGCCTTTTTTCAACACCAGCATTTTGCTCTTTTTTGTGTGTGTGTATATTACACACATACATGAAATATAATGAAAAAACCGAAGTTAAAACCCAAGATGAGTTAATCATTTGGATGATTTGTTGTTCAAAACACTGGATGGGTGGGCACCCACACAGAACGAAATCTCTCAGTTATTTCAGATTTCATTTCAAAAGACATATTACTGTGTTCCTTTCTGTATTTTTAACAACTCATCAGACGAGTGATTTCAGGATGCTCAGTATGCTTTCAGTTTCTGTATAGTGCAGTAAGATATTTGACTAACATACTTTGGATGTGGAAGATATTTAGACAGAATCAGAAGAACAAAAACACTAAAAGATTCAAAATTTAAAGACATTTATAGACATTTCCTGTAAATTCAACGCAATGAGAAAAAACAGTTGCACTCACACCTCAAAAAAAAGCCACATAGGATTGGGTCACTTGTACAAATGCCTCTGTGATAACTTCAACCATGAGGTCTTTCTCTCCACCTAAAAAGCAAGTTCTGATTAAAAAATGCCTTGAGTTTGGATTTTGGATGAGTATGGATTTTTCGCTGCACATTTCTTAACTAAAAGAGCTCTGAGAAGCCAGAGCATGCATCTGAACAAAACAAACTCTGTTTGAGACTGGGAGTTGCAGCTTTCTGTCTGACACCCGTTAAGAAGCACATTCATGAGTGAAAAAAGCTGGAATTAGGAAAAAATCTCATTGCATTGTATCCTTTCAAAAATTAGGTTAGCTGTGTGACAGTCTTTTCATGGATCTGCCCTGTGTTCATAGATCTACCCTGCAAGCTCTTGCAGATATTTAGCTCTGGGGAAAAAAAGCAGTTGTTTTACAGTGTACTGGGAGACGGCTGGACTGCTTTGGGGATATCCAGAAGAAAAATGGTTTCAAGAATAGGAACTAACTTTTTGTCACTCTTTAATTGAGCAAATTATTTTCCAATACACACTTTTTCAGTCTACAAGAACTTTCAAAAATTAATTTCTCTGAAAATATGCCATGCTGACACTTCCATACAATATCAACTATCTTACATCTTAATTAATATAGCAGTAGCTTTAGAGGATTACGCAATCTGAGTTACCACTGTGGTGGCCTCTATTGTCAAATTTGACTATTTGCTACACTGGAATTTGGACAAACCACTAAATAATTGAAAAGATGTTCAGAAGTTACTGAAAAGGAAATTCACAGAATGGGAATTGGTAAACATGTTTGGGAGCTGAAATCTTGAGGACAATTAGCAAAATTGTTTCCAACTAACAAATTGAAAACAGTCAACATACTGTTCAAGCAACTGTAGTCCCAGACATTAAAGGAAAAAATAAAGCAAAAAACTCTGCAAAACCTACAACATGAAAGATCATAAAACAAGAGCACAAGTTCATAGTGGTACCAAAAAAATAGGACTGCAGTTGGGTTTAGAGTCAAAAGTGGCTTTATCTTCCATGAGAAGGCAATTAAAATTGACTAGTCCGAAAGATTATCTGGAGGCCAGACTACACAGGCAGACCTCTAACTTTGAATTACACACTTAATTTTCCTGTACTGCAGCAAGAGTTAGAGCCTAGTATGTCATTTACAGGAACCGAGCAGACCAACAAGCACTGAATGCAGACAAAACAAGAGGGGTTTCTGGAAACCCTCCCTTCCTTTGATATGCATGCTTGTATTATCATATCTAGGGCAGGAAAAGTAGTTCTGGTTCAGTGTACCACAGTAAGGGATGCACTTCTCTGATGTAACTTAGCATTATTACTTTAATATTTTTGTTAACTCTGTAGAAAATGTTCACAGTCTATGGCTAAAATACTTTATTTTCCTCCCACAGGAGAGATACTTTTCTCTTCCCTGATGAGAGGAAGAAATTCAGAAACAGTACACATGAATTATTTAATCATGATGTTTTTCATACACAATTTTAAAAAGAAATGTAATTCTCTAGGTGAGTTTTCTTGTATCTCAGTACCTTACTAGATGGTAGCTACAATTCCCTCACTTATTTTTTTCCAGATTCTTGAAAAATAGGCATCATATATGTCTTTCTTCATTTTAGTATTGTATATCTATCTCAGACATCTCTGTGTTGCGGTTGTGCAAAAATACAAATTGTAACATTTCTTTATCAGAAAGTGATAGCTGAGGCCTTGATCTAGTAAGCATTACATGTTACACCTTGTGCAAAAGACTTAAGCAATCTCACTAAGAAAACAAGTACTATGTTCTAGCAAAAATAATCATGGGCATAACAATAGGCATCTAAAATCTGCAAGATCAGCCCTTCTGATTAATTGGGAAATGCTGACTTTACAGTGGTAATTACTTACTTCTAAAAGGTCCATTGGGATATTAAATCAACCATTTTAATTACTCAGTATTAATTGTGATACATATTGAAATTTACATCACACAATTGCTAGACTTGTATGTTAGGAATTTTACCTGGAAAACTTCTGTTTCTCATTAACACCTGCACTTCATGATGCAATGCTTCTCACATTAGTAATCCACAGGAGAAAAAAACTGGCATTCTCAAAGACTTCAGTTTTTTAAAAGGACAGAAACCCATTTTATTCTAAAATGTTCATTCACATTATTGAGAGTAACTGACACATACCATAAAAAATTAATTTTTTCACATAATAACCTCTATCATGGCAGCCGTTTCAAAAGCACAGTCCAGCTGGACTTTTATTATGTGTTGTCATAAATAGTATTGACAAACATTCAAACTTTTGTTGGCTATGTTTTTAATTTCTAACAGAGGACAGAGAAAATGAGGCAAAAATAATTTATAACCAGATTCTAAAATCCTGTAGGTCATAAAGATTGGACCTTTTGTGACAGGTTGTTATTTCTTTAAAGGTATACTCTTTATAGAGAAATGTATGATTTAGCCTATGCTCTAATAAAGGAGTGCAGAGACCCTGTACAATGAGGTCACAGTCAGCTTAGAAATGCCTGAGCATATTCCATATCAGTTTGGCTGAGAGGGTGTATCAGAGGAGGGGGAAAAATCCCTATACTTTTAAGGCAATATTGTCATGGTTAATGCAATGAGGTCGAAACACTTAAGGGAAAAGAATTATCAACACCATCAAAAGGTTATACCTAAAAAACATAAACAGAGGTAATGAGAGGCAGGTTCCTGGGAAATTCATTTCAACAGTAATTTACTTTTATATTAACAAACTGTCAGCTAGGGGAAATACAAGAAAGACGACTAGCAACTTTTTCTCTGCAAGATTTATATGAACAGAAATTCTATACACATCCCTCAAGCCAGAAAAAATTTAGATATTAAACAGAACATAAAGGGGATAGCTTATAATATGTTTTGTTTAAGACACATTAAAATATAAAAAAAAACCTGACAAAGAAAGAGGAAAGAATAAAAAAACCTTGGAGCTATTCATTAAATACACAGATTCCTCCTGACTAATCTCTCAGTTACTCATGATTTATGTATGCCTCTGTAAGGAAAGAGATTGCCAGACTGAATATATTTTCCAAATTTTTTAGATTTCCTGACTTTTTCCATAACATTCAGAAATAAGAATTTCCATGCCTGAGTCAGGGACGGCACTATCAGTCACATTTACCCTGCTCAGCAATAAATGCACACCCATTCCCACCTCTGGGATACCATGAGAGAAGTTTGACAAAGCACCAATAACAACTTTATAAAACCACCCCTCTCCGTACGTGAGGATTGTGCTGACTGACTGGGTTAATGGCCTGGCACTGTGGTTCTTGCTCTGCACATGGTAAGAAAGAGGAAGATAAGGGAATGTGCTGACAACCATTTCATCATTTGCCCAAGTGATAGGATCTTTGGCCCCTGTCTGGGGTAGTAGCTTGAGATCTGTGGTGGAAAAAACACACTTCCTGACTTGGCTGTGCCAGATAAAGGCCGATCCATTTTCACTATGTCACTAACTCTTGCTGCTAGCGCTGGTGGCATGAGCAATACTTCCCACCATACTGACTTCCCATCTCTTATTAGGCTTCTGAACCCACAGATTCACTCTGAAATGCTCCCATAAACAAGGGAAGACTTTAATCCCTTCCTTATCTACACAGGCCCAATTGAGGAGCATAACAGACAAAGACGACCTCATATTGTAGATCATCATCAGACACGTAGGTGAAGGACCTGCCTTCAGATTTATTTTTTTTCTTGATGAATTAAATGCAGCACAAAATTTTACTTTGAATCACCACTGAAATTAAAATTCCAGGGGCTGTAATAGAATTGAAATTTACGCTCTGGTGAGCTCCTGAGAACTGATTAAACTGCTCTGAGGACATGGAAATGTAGCCACAGACACCAGTGCACTTTACTGATGGATGACCGAAAGGACAAATGTTCACTCTGGCATTAGCTACAGTCGTAGTAGATTTGTGATAACATCAGTACGGGGCATAATGCAGAAATAGGGTAGTAAGAATTATAGATGTCCTCATGGCTTTACTAAAATAAATACTTTCCACATTCTGAATAAAACTAAATATGGTTGCACAGCAGTCAAAACTCAAAATATTTATTGATTCTTATATAATTATAAGTCTATTAATGACATAAGAAGGTGAAAACTCTTATGAGGATGTTGCCATCTCCTCAAATGTTCAAGTGTTCAAAACTCTGAAATTCCAGTGCTGACAAGACACTCAAAAACTAGACTGGAAAATAATTATGCAAACTGCAATCTGCATTTAAGGTCACTGAGAAAACTCCAGTTCTGCTGCTGGGTTACCGCTGAGAGCGCAGACAACTCCAAAAGACAGCATAATATTGAAAAATTAGACATTTTGTTATGACAGCAGAAAAAGAAAAAGCAAGTGGGGACTAAACTGAACATTTTTGTGAGGTTACACACACCTGAAGCAATTGATTTTTACTTTCCATGCTGAACTGCTGCTTCTTTATGTCAGATAAAAATGAAACCATTGTGACAGGATAAACACCAAGACACTTTTTTAGGCAGAGCAAAAGCACTGTCATATTCCAAGAAGTGCAATTCCCAAAGGATCTCCTCATTTCCCAGATTTTTAACCAAACGAGATTCTACAGGACAATGATTAAGAAAGAAGTATAGATATTAGGGAAGTTTGGAAATTATATAATGTATTTCTCAGCCCCAGGGGGAGGATTGTAGATTTAAGCCATTTCTGGTAGATATTACTATAGATTCCCAAGGACTGGGATTTCCCAGTCCTTCTTGACATCTATTTCACTGCTATCTAAACCTTTCCATGGGATGTCCTCCCCTCATTTATCTTGCTGTAATTTAAGCCAAATTTTTTTTACCTTTCAACTGTCTGGAAAGATCAGTCTGTCCCTTCCCACTGCACCTCATTAAATACTGTCAGTTCTTATGCATTCCCTCTTCTGCCTATTGTAGACCAAAAAATCTTGGTTCTTTCTGTCTGCCTTCATTAGTTATGTTTTCCAGAACTCTGTTCCCTCCATTTGTTCTCTTTTGGGCTCTCTGAAACCAATGAAACGTATATACCAACAAAAAGTTAGGAACATCTGAATCTCCTATAAAAGCAGATTTAATTAGTTCTGTTTAGAATGCCCACATTCTAACAGCTCCTATGTAGTCCTTCCCCTGGAAGGAACAGGCAAGCTGTTTAAAAGGGAGGCGAGACATACACTCATCACAGGGAAACTGAGGCACGGCTAAATGACCCATATAAGACCATCAGGGACATCTACCCCAGACAGGAATGCAAACCTGACAAGTTACTAACTGAGCTGTGCTGTAACTTCACTCTGACTCACAACACATGACCTGAAGCCAGTGTGCCCAAACACACACAGCTGCTGAGATTTTAACTAAAGTACATGTTATATTTTTATCAATTTTTTTCCTGTTAATAATTTCTTTCTGTCTTTCTTTTTCAGGTGTCATAATCCATCCACTGATTTCTGTGAGGTATCATACCTATATTTTTGGATTGCACTCCACTGGTGCACCTGCTTGTCAGTACCTTATTTACCAATTTGTGGCTAAACATTCTTTCCACAGACCATCCCACTCCTGTCCTAAGTTTTCTGCTCTGTAATCCCTCTCCTAAACTTGGCTTCTGAAAGCAGGCCCAGTAGTGTAGTTTTTCTCAAACTAAACTATAAAATTATTACTTTTGCATTATTCCATGTCACAGCATGACTGATATCTTTATCCTTATGAATAGCCACTTAAATAGTCCATAAAACCTGGACCTGATGATCTTAATTCCTCTCTTGTATGTAACCTCCTCTGAGCAAAATTTAATATACACCAGTAGCTTTCTAAGCTTACAGCTCACTAGAGAACCTGGATGAATGTCAGGCTTTTACGGCATTTCTACTGTAAATTCAGTATAGCTTAAGCTGCCAGAGAGATTATGAATACCATATGAATCCACAGCCAAAGTGACCAATACCTTTTAAGAACATGAAATAAAAAATGCAGGAGCAGCAGTGTTTCCCACTTTGTCTGTCTCGCTCTAATAAAAAAAGCAGATGAAAAGACTCTATTTTGCAGCATAATCTATGCTTTTATATCAACATAAAAAGAAATATAAACCCTGAGGGTCTACAGGCAAGTACTGCCAAATGACAGGTTCCTGTAAAGGTAAATGTCTCATTTTCATTTCAATCGAGTAATAACAGCAGACTACCTATCATCTCTTTCACTGTTGACATCATCAGTAGCAAACATCTGTCTATCGAACCTGGGCATTTCCAGTGTACCTTATTTATCTACTTATCATTCAGGCAGACAGTGAAATATCTTTTCCATTAATTGAAAGTTTTGAGGATTTTAAATCTATTCCTGCAGAGGCAAGAGAGGAAAAGCCCCCACAGGGATGCACTTGAGACTGGAGCACTTTGGCTGCTTTTACCAGTCCAATGGCACCAATCATTTTATTGCTGAAGAGGTTAGCTAGGGGCATATATGATTTCATAGAAGCGTATCTTGGAGTTTGGCACAGGGCTTTCGACCCTACTTGTTCAGCACCAGCACAGCTAGCCACGGTGTGCTGCAATGAGCTGAATGCACGGGTGGGTTTGTGGTTGGCTTTCTCTGTCCTCACAGCACACTGGCTGGGACCTTCTGGCTCACGGGCCTTAGGCTGCTGTGCCACCTGCACTTTCAATTATCAGTTATCTCTTATGGAGAGGAATTAGCAAAGGATAATAATTTCGGCATCCTAATGTTTTAGTCACCAGGTAACAGCACACAGTAGATGTAAATTAGAGAAGGTTTTGCTGATTTACTTCATGCTAAGAATGGCAGCTGCATGGCCCAAGATCAGTATGGACCAGGAACATGGGGATGCAAAATCCATCAGCCAATGGAGCCACAGGTGAGAGCAGATCCTAAATGTGTTTCTGGCTACAGTTTAATGGAAATGGAAAACATCTATTAAAGTGACATAAATATGGAAAGTCCTACTGCATAGCAACAACATCTTTTTTCTCTTAAAAAAAAAAAGTGTAGGTTTCAAAAATTAACAGAAGCACTTTTTTTAAAGAAGAAAAACATTACTAGAGAAGCTAGAAGCCCTTTCTATATATAAACAATCCTTTTTCCAATGGCAAGCCTGTCAAAGCAAAACTACCCATCTGATACAGAATTAGCTGAGCACCACAAGCTGCTCCAAAATTTTCATATGCTCCAGAATAAACTCCAGACATTTTTTTTCCAGCAAAGCAGCTGGATCTCCTAAAATACTTTGCACTCTAGTGGTTAGGACAAGACATTTAGTAAATGAAATCTCTCATTCATATGTTTAAAGAAAACAGAATATTACATTATGCTGTGCTGAAGTGTCACCACAGATCAAGATGATGTCAAGTTTAAACTGATGGTTCTTTACAGAGTACAGTTATCTTACCTATAGTTTGCATATACTTTGCTTAGGAATGTTTCCATTATTTGAGTCATAAAAGCTCTTAAAAATAATAAGCACACTCCAGGTATTTTACAACTTTGAACTACAGTGAAGGGTTATTGAATACACAATCTGCAGGCACAAAGAGTACTGTGGAAATTGGAAGAACTACATGATTACCCACAGAATTTCAACAACCAGAAGAAATTCAAAAGAGGCAGGCGTTAACAAGGTAAATGCAAAGAAAGAAGAAAATGGAAGAATTCAAAGAGAAATCCAAAGGAAAAAATAGTAACAATTAATAACAGCAAAACTGTAAAAACCAGTAAAAAGTAATTTCAGCAGTAGCAGAACACAGGACCCAAGCTATAAAATCACAAATAGTGATTATAATGCATCACTTTCATCAAAGTGTTATATTGTACAGAATTCAGCCATACATAAGCATAATACTCAGTCATTAAAACTTTGTGTCCCAGATAATTTATTTATGCAAGAAGATAAATTGCTGGCTTACCTGCTTGCTGCATGCATATAATATATGTGGTAAACAAGCAGAGGCAGTGCTGCAGCTTCCATTTCCAGTGATAGCACCACATTTCACTTACATGAGACATCCTGGGGGAAAAAAAGAAAAGCAAGCAAGAATTCAGGGAGTTTTACAATAAGACAAGAAAATGAGGAGGATACTGTTGTTAGTTAAACTAGTAACTAGCAGTAAATAAAGTAGCACTTGAAAATTATGGATGGCCCTAGTATTGCTTAAATGGAGACAAAAGTCTGCTAAAAAGGGTAGAAATTATATTGTCTGGTTCTTAGCAGACAGTAAAGTGCAAGACTGGTCAGTGTTGGGCTTCTAAGCAGATAGATGTGGGTGGTATTTCAGTAAAAGAAACAAGAAGCACAGTCTGAAAGATTTAAGTTGTAGGAGTTTTTTCTGCAATAGGAAGTTTTACACATAAATTTCCACATATAAACACATTTATTCTACTAAATTATACATAATATATACATATTTGTTATTAACTAAATAAAGATGGTAGATTATAATTTGCCTCTGCCCTTAACAAGGCTTTCTGTTTTTCAGTTCTAATTTTTTGATAGCTATGACATTTTCTGCTGACAACTTTTATGAAAATCCTGAAAATGTCCTTGCCAAAATCTAGGAGCTCATCTGTGCTGCCAGAAAAGTCAGGGACACCCTGATTATTTAATAAAACAAATGCAGTTATAGGAAAGTCTATCAGTTATAGCTTGAAGTTAAAATTTTCTTTCCCTTAAAGCCTAGAGGATATTTAACGGCTAAACCAAAACGTTTCCTTCACTGTGGGTAGAACAGGAAGCAGAACTCTTAATAAATTTATTCAGACCTTTAACCACGCATCCAAAATGAATGGTGCTCCACTACATTCACGTCTCATTTTATTCAACAAGTTAGCAGCAAGCAAAAGGAATTAACAAGTAATGAAACACAACATGCATTATTTTGACCAACTCCTTCCTCTCCTATTTGGTGACAATAACTGGCTTTCGTTCAGTGAGATATCATCTACCTATACTGAGACAAGTAAGGAGAAAACTCTTCCTTCTGCTCCACAGACATTGCTGTGAAGCCACCAGCAAAAGCGGAGGGCAAATGTAAAACCTTTATTCCCAAAGTGGAAACCAATGCAGCAAGATAAACCATTGCAAAGGATCAACTAATGTTTCAGTTTTAAAAATAGTAATTCATCAAAGCACTCCTGTGGGCTAGACACCAATGGGCCCAGGTAAATGGCACTTCAGCAGACTTCTGTGATCAGTTAGGCTTCCCCTGAGTGCAGTGTTACACAGCATAAGTATCTGATTACAAAAGAAGTTCAGTTCTTTGTGGGTAGTTGTATCAAATTAGGGATCTGAAGCAGATTTATTTTTTCTGAGTTATTGTAAAGTCAAATTTAACGAGTGTTGAAGACAAGCACAGAAAACACGGGTCTCTGAAGTACAAGAATCTCTTTGATGAAGCCAGACGTACAAAATAACTGGATTATCAAACAATAGAATTATTGTCCTTCAAGTTAGTGATCCAAAAATCCCTACTAAAATCTCAGACAACAGAAAGCTGAGGTTTTGGAACTTTTACTTTTCAATATATATAATTCATAAATCCACAATACCTTTAATATTAATTTAGAAAACTGAATTTGAACAGAAGTCCTTTGAAGACATGAAGACAGTTCCACGCACACGCGAGCACATACGGCATGCATATATACTCACAGAGCGGGGAAGTGGAAATGCTGAGGCTAACAGCTTGACATACCAGAGATACAAAAGAATTTCCCTGTTCCTACAGGAGAAAGAGTTTGCAGGTACTGATGAGCTACATGCCATCCCGCTGCTTAATCTACCAATGCAAACCTGTAGAAGTAGCAGCATTACTGGTTTTTGTTGTTGGTTTGTTTTGAGCAAGCACAGTTACAGTTATCAGACTAAGAAACAATTATTTATTAATTCAGAATAAATCTGTATTGATTTTCATCAAACTGATAAATTGTCTCTATCATGACTTTTGATACCTCTGTGAGCCCTGGCTAAGTTTTTGCTCATTTAATAACTGGAGAATCCAAGACACCACATTTGAGATACTCAAGGAAAAATAACACGAAAAGCTTCTGCTGCCTAGGTCTGGTGTGAATGTACCCAGTCACATTGCCTCCAGTGCCTTTTTAAAAGAACCTGAAATGCTACATTAGTCTGAAAGAAGTGTTTAATTTGGCCAGTTTCAATTTGTTACTGTTTACTTGCATTGCGGTAATGCTTACAAGCCAGTACTCTGTGGTACTCCAGGGTGATAGTTTACAGTCTGTTTCCTCATCCTCACCCATGTAAAAAGTGCTAGTCAAGAAAGATTTCAAGAACATGGATAATCAACAACAGAGCACAGCATAAATAAGTGCAAACAATAAGGCGGAAAGGAGTAGCTATAAAGATTTTTCCCCAGAGTAAAAAGCTAGATAATTACATAATTGCTATTAAAAAATACACAATTCTCCACCAAAATAAATAAACAAAACAAATATACAAAAAAATAGCAAACCATTTACTCCATTTACGTTCTCTGCCATTGAAGGACAAAACAATTCTCTTTACACCACATCGTCTCAGTTGACAAGAAAAAGGTTTATCAAACTCAGACAAGAATGAACCCAGAAGCACATGCTACCAAAACACTCCACTAATGTAGGCACCATGAGTCAGATCTGTTTCTGTTGGAGAGGAATGTTGAAGAACTATTTTACAAAGCATAACTGCTTGCTGAGTGCTATAAATTAGCGAGGAAATCAGTTATTTATATGTTCTTAGGATCTTGCAGAGACAAAAAGTCAAAATCCAGAAAACTGACTTCTCACAGCCTTACACTGTGATGTGTAACACTCCTGTCCACACGAGAAGTTGTCAGGGATGGAAGTCAGATAACACATTACCAACAAAAAGGCTTCCTCCACAACAAAATTCATTCCTGATATTTTTATGATTTGACATTTCAGACAATTATGATAATGTGTTGCAATAACTGATAAATACTTCCCAAGCTTTAAAAAATCACAACTTAGTTGCAGATATTAGTCACCTCTTAATAGCCACCATATTTACTTTAAGGTTCTTTTTCTTGGTTACTAGTGTTAATCAACATCTAGAAGTGAATCCAAATAGCATATGAATAATTCAATAGAAAAATTAGGAAACAGTTCTGGGCTTGTTTATAGCTTATCAAGGGATGATATGGTCCCCTGACAGTACTGACTTGATGGCCCAAGAGACCCCTTTGGTCTTGTGTTTTTATTTTAAATAATATCAAAAAGATGTGTTGTGTTATTGAATATTCATTAACAGCACACAGAATGGATATCAGAACAGCAATGTACTAAAACACACCATGAGTTTAGGTAAGCAAAGAGATGGACCCTTGTCCATAACAAAGATCTCAGAAGAGATATGGATTATTTCAGTCTTTGTCTTTGGTTATATAAAAATTGCTGAACACTGTTCATAGTGAGTTTTCTTCTCTATTTTGTATCAATTTAAATGACAAAGTCCTGTTCTGTCCCCAGCTGGTAACACACTAGCAGCTCTGAAGAAATCACTCTAGATTATCACAGAACCAAAACATTTTACCCAATATATTTGGGAATTATTAGGACACCTATGATAAGACTACATCTACTACAGATGGATATAGTCTCAAAACAGCAATCTCTCTTAACCTTTTGTGGGGTTTTGTGGGTTTTGGCCTTCTGTGGAGTCTGATTTTTCTGAAGTCTGAAGTACTAATTTTTCTATGGACTTGCATTTCCCAGTGTAGACACTGTGTGACATGACCGGCTATGTACTCCAGCTACCAATTCAGTCCAGTCCACAGCTACTTTCATTTCCTATAACATTGGGAGACAATGAGCTTATTCACAATTCATTCCATAAGAGCAAAATAGACATGTAAATTATCTAAACCATAAATGGATAGTAACTTGACACAGTTCAAGATGGAATTACTGGGAGTTTTGCTACATCCAACTACTAAATCTTTTACTTTGCATGCCAGCAGCCAGCTAGCAGGCAAAACAGCATCACCTTTTAGGGAATATACCGCTCTGCAGAACAACATACACAAAATGTGAATAATGCTGGAGCATTTCATTTGTATACTTTACCATCCCAAAACATGCAATACAAATTTGAATACACCATCTTCTGTGTTCAAAACTTTGTTGAAAATTCCCTGGAGTAGGATGTGAATTCTGCCTCAGGCACACTGACATGACTTTCTTTGGTCTTTGACATGTCTAAAGCTATTAAGGAAAAATGTTGCCGACACTTAAAAATTAAAGGAAAGATAACATCAATTTCACAATTTTTTTTCTCACATAGATTGTAAACAAAAATATTTTAGGCTTAATCACTCTCAAGTGGAACTGCAAGTGAAAGATGATTGCAACTCACAGTTTAGTTCCCCAAGATTAATAGAGAGGTTGATTTTAACTTTGAAATCATTACTTTAAACTGTAGTACATTAATGTCTTGAAAGATTAATTACACAATACCCCTTAAAACTTTCATCTTGTTAAGCACTACTTGTTCCTAATTATTCTTACAGCCAACTTTGAAAACACTCTCATGCTCATCAAAAGAGATGAGGAAAAAAAAAAAAAAAGACACTGCCTTTTAATTTAAACTGCTTCAGCCCTATCAGATCCATCTAAGTCCCTTGGCTTTCCTTACAAAAGGAACTTTTCCCAGTTGCAGGCAACAAATCTGCGGGCTCTTTCCAACCCGGCAGCACCGCAACACGAAGTCTTTACGAACTCCTAGTTTCTGCCTTAACTTCACGGCGCGGTGTGAGAACTCCCTGCCCTTTTCAGCTTGTACTGATTCCCTCGGGTGCATCCACAGCTCCTGGCTGTGAAGGCACCGGCGGAACGCCTAACCCCAAACCTCAGCACCTCGCCTTACCTTCGGCGAGGGACAGTCAGTAAAGGAGAAATATCCCGGGGAAGGCGCCCGAAGGCCAGGGCACTGTCCCGCCCGGGGCCGGCGGAGTTGGGCAGGAAGGGGAGCCCCCGGCCCGGCCGCGGCGCCGCCGCCCGCCCCTCGCCCCCCGAAGGTGGCGGAGCCCCGCACTGCCCCCGCTCCGTGCGCTGCGGAGAGCCGCGGTGGGCTGGGAATGCTTTCTAAAGCCCGCCCTGCCCTCTCTCTCCCTTTCCCTTTTTCCCTGCTTGTGCTGGCACCTCACCTGGAAGGTTGCCTATGGTGCCAGTGCTCCTCGACGTGAGCGGCCGCGGCCCCGAGCCGAGAGGCCGGGGCCGGGCGGATGTGGGGGCACCGCCGCTCAGGGCAGGCGGTCAGCCGGGCCAAGTGTTTCGCTACTTGTCCGCAAGCACGGGGAAATTCACCAGAGCGGTCCTAAGGACGGGGTTAGGGTGCTCTGCAAAAGGCGGCGGCCGCTCGGGAGCCGGCAGGGCAGCCGCCGACGGACACGAAGCCCGGACAGGGCAGAGCCCTGCCAGCCCTGCCCTCTGAGAAAGAGGCCTGAAACTTCCCCGTTTCCCCATTCCTTCAGCCCTACCTACCAGCCCAGCTCAGCCCTGACATTACTCACCACCTTCTGTGGGTGGTGGGGAAGCCCCGCCGATCCGCCCGGGGTTCCTCACCCCGCGATGGAGCCCGCGGGGTTATCCGCGCTCCCTCAGCGCTCCGGACGGCAGCCGCAGCCCTCGCCCCAGAGCCCGGAGAAGAGACTTACATGGTGACATTACGGGGAGGCTCTCCTCCGGGTCTCAGCAACCATCCTCCCGCGCTACCGCTCGCTCTGCCTCTGCCCTGCTCCCTCGCCGGCTCCTCGCAAAGGTCATCCCTCCTTGCCCACCTCTCTTCCACGCCCGCGCCGATCCGCTCCTCCTCCGCCGCGATGCTTCTCCCACCCCGCGCCGCGGCGGGACCTGCCTCTCTCTTTGCACAAGTCGGGGAAACTTCGCCGTGGAGGGAAGCCGCCCCCGCGGAGGGCAGGGTCCGTCCCGCCCGCCNCCGGGGGCCGGACGGGCCCGGGAGCCGCCGCCACCGGGGCCCCCAAGCCCCGCTCCGAGGAGCTGCTCCAGGGGACCGGCGCGCCGCTCTGGGGAGAGGGGTGCCTACCCCCGGAAAGGCGCGCCCTGGGCGGCACCACATGGCACCTTCCAGGCTGACACGGCCGTGCAGCGACCCGGCTCATGGGTTAGGGGCCAGGCCAGGGGTGTGCAGTCCCCAAGCACCCCTCTGGAGGTGATAGCCACAGCCCCCAAGCCACCCGCAAAGGACAGGGGCTACCTCTGAGAAGATTCCATTCTGGGGATACCGCCCTTGCCGGCCACAGCGCCCTGAGCGTGTAGCACCTCGCAGCATCCCAGTGGCATCAGGGCCCTGGGGATAAGCACAGCCTGCACACCGTGCACTGCAGAGGGAAGCGCACCTAAGCCCACCTGCTCACCTCAAGAAAACAAACTGTCCCGCTGTGTCCGAGAGGTGCTGGTACTCCAAGGCACTTAAAGTGTGTCAGTTTCCTTTGAAGCGCAGAACACACTAGGGACACAAGATAGGTAGCTGGAGGTGACGCAGCTCTGACCCACTTTCTGAAGCATGCAAGGCAGTGTGCTGCTCCCACAAAATGCTGGCCCACACCTCACTCCTGGGTAGCGTTCTTGGAGGATGGTAATTTGCACCATTTGCTAACGATCCTGAGTTGCTTTGCTCAATTAAAATCTTGTAGGACATGGGATTGCACTACAGGTAGGTGGGAAAGCACTGAAATGATAGAAAGGGAAAAACAAAAGATGATCAGAGAAATCCAAAATTTTCAGAGTACTCCATGGATCTGAGCTGGCAGGATTAGGAAGGACGGGGGAAGAAAAGCCCTGGCACAATGAATCATTCAATGAAGTTATCAGCATGCAATGGCAGTTAAAAGCAAACAATCCTATTTTAAAAAATAAAGAAAACATCGTTAAATTTTTCATGAACTTTATACTGAACATTAATATTCACTTATTCTGGTCAATTTTTATTCTCTGTCCTTAAAACCAATAAAGCTATAGGCTTGCTTTCATTGTCAATTCCTGGCACTTAACATGGACTCAAGAACTGCTGGGACTGGGTGAGCCAAATCCACATGGCCAGTGGTGCAGGCTTGAGCAAAGTCAACGCACAAAGTTCTTGCCTCTGGGTTTATTGTACACTCGCAGATTATTGCATTTACCTCACATGCTCAGCAAAGTCTGTGCTTCTAGAATGCACTGGAATCGCGGTAACATGAGCTCAGGAGCTCCTGGACATATTGGACCCATCACGTATGAGATGTACACAGTAAATCAAGAGCATCTGGAACAAATCAATCTGCCATTCATGCCCAGATTAGTGATACATGTGTAGTGTTTATCCGCTGGCTGTGTTGGAAACTTACATCTTCCTTCTCTACTTGGAAGGCATTAGAGGTGACTGCAATTCCAGAACCTGGCAGTCAAGCTAAAAAAAAATGTAAAAAAAAAAAGAAATTATGGGATTTTTCCCATTATGTTTTTGTTCAGCTGTTTCTTGGTTAATTCTCCTGTTCTGAATTTGCTGTCATACAGTTTTGCAACCGTCAATCTGCTTGCTTACCCCTCCACAGCAGGAGCACTGCTACTTCTGGATCCCAAACTGAACACTGCCCACTGAGAAATGCCTGTGATGTCCAGTGGGAAAAACGTGCAGTGCAGATTTTCTGGACAATGAAGTAGCACGTTTCTGAAGACGGTCTCAGAGCTGCAGAGCAGTGAAGAGAACCCAATCACTCATGAGAAAATGCCGATCATTATCTGGCAGCAGCTCACTGTGCCACATCTGCCTTTAATCAGTAGTGAAACAACTTGGCATGGTGTGGGTAGTCGGAGAGGGCTCCATTTCTGGCAGCTGCTTAGCAAGAGAGAGTTTCTGTGTAGATTAGTGATTTTAAGATCAGCGTGAGAAACTGCAGACTACATTACAACACCCAACTCAGGTTAAGATTGCAGGCTGTCTTCTGCACAATGTGATTAAGGGGAAAAATATTACAGAAGTCTGGGAAGCAGTGCTATAACCAGAAAGGTTCTTTATATTGACATCTAGTGAGGGACACCCGCAGAAAGTCAAGCAGCTCTTTTTATTCTTTTCTTACCGCATAGTGTAGCCACAATGTTACTTTACATTTATTTTTATTACATCTCAAGCAAGTGGGGTCTGAATATTGTCAGGTACAGGGGTAGCATATTCTTTAAATATTGCTGAGTGTTTAATGAATATTCTGAGATGATCAATCAATTTTGCCCGAGTTTATAGGCCCCAATTTTTATGGCTTTGTTCACCTATTTCTTTAAACTTATGGCTAATGGTTTCCTTATATTTTGTGCAATGTTGCATCGACTCCATTAAATATGTTATAAGCATGTTTAAGAATGTTTGATGAAATAACAACATGAAATACCCTACTTTATGTCTGGATACTTCATTTTAATATTTGAGACACATGATTTTTCAATGAACTTTTGTTTTGAAAGTCTCTTCTATATTATATCAATTGCATTCAGGAAAATCTGTGTTTATTTTCCAGAGAAGTGCGAATACCGAAACTTTATTGCCCTGTAACAGTGTAAAAGAGAAAACACACTTAACCTGAAACAATAAAAAGGCAACTGAAAATAAATAGTGGATCGCTATAAGGTCATGAAGAAAATTCAAGATCATATGCATTCTCAGAAATTCCAAGAGAAAAAAAAATTGACTTTGCATTCTACATCCATTCCTGGCTTTCTGTCTGGTCATTCTCACATCTTGAAGAAAACATGATACATACCCATAGCTGAGTCTGAAAGTTCAAAGGTGAGCTCCCAAATGCTGGTTTTGAGGATAGAAGCTTGGGCATTGGTCTAAAAGGTGAAGCAGCAGAATTGATGTGAATTGTTGGCAACAGCAGTTCACGTCAATTAAAGGATTCAAGAATTCACATCAATCCAAGAATTACTTCTGACTTTTGACAAATAGGTCTGTTGCACTTTGCTTCTACATAAAGTAATCTCATAAATTACATGGAGTAATGTCTCTTGGAGCTTTTCCTTTTTGAGAATCTTTTGTCCACCTAAAGACTACTTAACCAGCTCCCAGATTTCCCAGCACCAATTAGCCTTGTTTTCCCTACCTGGATCACAGCTGAACCCATTTTTCACAGTCCGGAGGACAATCAGACCAAACCTCCTGGCTTTTCTACTTTCAGAAGGTCTCTAAGCAGCTTATCTTTCCTTATTTTCCCTTATCTGAAAGAGTAAGGGCCTTACCTTT
>VYXC01009538.1:457793-527285 GCA_013397175.1 Platysteira castanea
GAACTTGAATGCAGACATCCATTAAGCTAATGAGGAAAATGGAGCTGAATTTGCACTAGTCTGCCTGGAATGTCTCCCAACACCACTTGGTTCAATAGTCAGCAAGACCTTAAATGGAACTTTTTGTAGAGTTTCCATAAATAGCCAGCTCAGGTTCGGAAAGGTCTGAACACCCCAAATTCATACAAAGTCAGTAAGAGAAGTGTCTACTAAGCTGCTCTCCAAATTTTCTCCCTTCACCTTATATCAGAAGAACTTCCTCTATCATTAAAAACAATCTCCAGGCAAAAACGAAGGTTGGGTTTTTTTCCTGAGTTATAATATCTAAATAACTTTGTATGATTGACATAGACATTTCAAAAGACAAGAAGAATCATTATGATGTCTCCAGAGATTGTTACTGATGACAGTCTCTTGAGGCTGTAATGTTGTTCTTAATTTCTTTACTCTCAGTAACCTAATTTATCTGTTGGGTTTTTTTTCTGGCAGCTGTTACTACTTAAGATTCTGAAAGCACAACTGAAAGAGCATAATTGTATCTTTAGATGTCATCAGCTTAGCTGTAACACTGGATCTCAGGACAGGTTACTGATTTCAACCAGTACTTATATTGCAATCAGCAGTGGAAATAATTTGAAACTGCTCTGCCTACACAAGCAGAGCTGATTCCCCCTGAGGTTAAGGGAAAGGTTCCCACTGACTTCAACAGGCTTTGGATTAAGCTGTGAATAAGGATCTGCGCAGGGTAAATACTGGTGACAGAATCTGGGGCTCTGCCAGATAAACACAGAAAGAGATGGGGAATTTCAGAATGCTTTGTTCCTGGAAGAGAGGAGACTTTCTATCCTTTGTTTTTTAGCTCTAATTATCCCCCATCCAAAAAAAGGTCAGGAGGAAAGGAACAGGAGAAAAGACTGAATTTTTCTTTTGCTCTCAAGTGTTCAACAGAATGTGAGTACACTTGTGAGAAACATTTTGTTTTAAGCACTCTTTACTAACAGTGACAACAATCAAAATGTCGGAAGGTATGATCTAGTCAGTGGTGTTGGAACCCCTGTTTATAAGAACCTATTCTCATAAACAAGGTTTTGGGTTAAATGTCAGAGTGTACACTGGAGAATTCCATTCCCCATCAGCATCCATTCTGTACTTGTTTGGAAGTATTCTGACGATTAGTACTGGGACATGCTCTTAGATACAATATGCAATATTACCACTCCGTTTTATCCGACTTGGGAATATTAAGAGCCAATATGTCTTTTATTAAGAGCCAATATCCCTTTATTGAATGCTCTTTTTAGTTTTGTGTGGGGACACAGAAAAAAAAATTCCAATTTGTATTGACCAATGTTTCTCTTAATTTTCCATTGGTTTTCATATTTTTAAATAATCTAAGTGTTAATGCTTTCTGAATTATACTAGATTTAGAAATTGCTACAAAGAGGGGGCCAACACATTGAAAACAACTTATATACTAGACCACAATTAAACACACTGACTTATTTTCAAAAATATGGAGATATGGCACTTTAGGGGCATGGTTTAGCGATGGGCATGGCACTACTGGTTTAACAGCTGGATTTGATCTTAGAAGTCTTTTACAGCCAAAATCATTTTATGATTCTATAGGCTGGATATGTATGGAAATCATCATATGAGGCACTGCAAGCTCTTAAATATTGTATTCTGTAGACCATCAATGGATTTTTGTCTTCAAGCATTTTCTGCTCAAGCTAGTTTGCAGAAAAAAACCCAGCAAATGTGAGCACTGTATTAAATTTTAATTTATTATATTAAATGTGACATACTGGTGTATTTAAGAAATAACAAATAGATCATTTTTGCCAGAAAACCAGGTTTGAACAAAAACTGATACAGGAAAGTGAGTTCATACAGACTGTGAATTTTCAGTGGAGAGAAAAGCGTTTGTCCTTTTCTGAGCCAGAAAGCACATTCATCTTTCCCAGTGTCAGCAAATACGTGCAATTTACACATTACTGTCTAAGCTTCTGAAAAAAATGTGGCCCTTGAGGCTTTCTTCTTCAGAAAATACAAAGTTAAGCTTCCCAGTAACATTTTTTTTGTCGTGGGAATCACTTAAAAGCAGTTAAGAAGCACAATTAAAAAAATCCCTTGACTGTAACCCATTCACCACACCCCAACCCCAGACCCAGCAGGAAAATAATTTGGTGATACAGTAGGGTTGCCTTATCATGGCATGCCTAAAAAAAGTCTTTACAATTAGACTATTAAAGCATGGGGCCAAACTCAGCTCAATTTTAGTTAATAATGCAAAAGTTGTTGCAGGCAGGTTGGATGCAAGTTTTTATATTCTGCTTTTGTTAGTAGATGAAATGAGCCTTGATGTCACTGTGGGTCCTCTGATTTGGATTTCTTTTAGCATGGAATAGGTTTTTACTTTAAATGCATAGTAGATTTGAATGCCTGAGCTTTTGGATTTATTTTTCCTTGAGGTAATAGTTCCTTGGCAACTCACCAAGCCTTTTCTACTTGCTTTGCATAAGAAACAGCAAGACCGTTTGAGTATTATGTGTGTGTGTGTATATAGGATATATGTGAATATATTTTGGTCATAACACACATTTTCTCTGAAGAGGAACTCTTTTGTACTAACTACTCACATATATATGTGTATGTGTGTATTGAGTAATAACAACTAATTAATCTTTTGTCTGCACAGGGACTGAAAGAAACTGAGAACTCATAGATGCACACTATAAAAGAAGTGCTGTATTCTGAAAATAACGTGGAAAAGCAAGCATCTTGCTAATATGTATGTTGCTCAAGTAAAATATTACCTTAATAAAGGAGCTAAGAATCCACTTGTTTCTATATAGATGTAAATATATCCTAGTTTATTTTTTTAACTCTAGCTTATGATAGAATTACTCATTTAAATTACAGATGTAATAAAAACTAGTCTTGCACAGCCCAGTGAGTAAAATCACCAAGACAACAGTTAAGATCTGGAATCCAAGTGAGAGTAACGCTGTCTAATCAATAATCTATGTATCTCTGCTTGTATTTCAAGCTGCCTAAACCATGGCAAATGTAGCCTTTTAATAACTCTTCTCACAGCCATGATGCACTGAAACTTCAAAAATTTCTTCTGTTTGATGGATGCAGGACTCGGTCCCCAAGGTGTTGATACCCAACAATGAAAGAAATGGTCTGGAAAACTTTTGATACCTACAGTATGGTCTTATCTCCAACCCTCCTCTTCACAAAACCTCTTCCTCCCGTGACCCTCACTGCGCTTTGAAGACCCCCATCCTGCATCCTCCTTCACATCCCAATTAACAGCACTCTTTCCTGTGGTGCCTAGGGCAATACAAGTGGATACCAACCTTAAATCTTCTTTTTTCCCAGTCTGCTTTCCTCCTTGTTGGAGCAAATGATTTCCCATACTGTCATTTTTTTTCAGACCACAGTATCTCTTTTCCTTTGCGCACTTTCTGTTCCAGCCTGCCTCACTGCATCCTCAGACTCCGCAGGTAGATCTGTTAAATGCAGAAAGCAAGCTGGCACAAGCCAGCTGAAAGAAAGGTAGCTGGCAGAACTTATCTGTGGGCTGTTCTTAGAGAAGGCTGTATTAAACTGGCTTATTAAACCCACATAGACAACCCTTCATTCTGGCTCTGAAACCTGTGGGGTAACCTATTTCACACCAGTGCAGGGGAGCACTCAGCACCTGTGCTCAGACATTTAAGAAAGAGCAGTAGTTGCTAGGGGAAGGAGGAACAGAGGAAGGATGTAAAAGGGAACACTGCTTGGGACATGGCTGGAGATACACTCTTGGAAGGAGGTGCTCCAACAATGAAGGAGTTATGGCTTTGAAGGATTTTAGCTATGGACAACCTTTGTCAGAGCAGGGACACCCCAGAGGGTCTATGGTGTGTGAGTGACTCACGCTGGGGCAGAGGACAGCAAGTGAAGAGGAGTAGAGGAGAAAGAGTAAACAGGGAGGGTCAGAAAGTAACATTATTCACCAATGCCAGTTTTATGCAATGCCTTGTTGTAGAGTCTGGGATAGTATCAGGTGGTGAGGAAAATGAGGGAAGTTGAAACCAGGAAGAGTACAGAAATGATATTTGACTGAAGGTGAACCTAGGAAAGGGGAAGGAAAATGTTTCACTTAGTGTTTTTCTAATTGTTTATGCTTTTGCTAAATCAATTATTAGAAGCTTATGTTAACAAGCAGTAAAAAAAAAAAAAGAAATCATTGACTCATTGAATGGTTTGGGTTGGAAGAGACCTTAAAGAGCACGTAGTTCTGTAGTTCCATCCCCGTTGCCATGGGCAGGGACACCTTTCACTGGATCAAGTTGCTCGAAACCCCATCTAGCCTGACCTGGAATACTTACAGGGATGGGACCTCCACAACTTCTCTGGGCAACCTGGTCCAGTGCCTCACCATTCTCACAGTAAGGAATTTCTTCTAGATATCTAACTGAAATCTGCCTGCTTTCAGTTTAAAGCCATCATTCCTTGTCCTATCACTATGTCCGCTTGTAAAAATCTCTCCAGCTATCTTGTAGCTGCCTTTAGGTATTCAAAGGTTGCTGTAAAGTCTCCCCAGAGCCTTCTCTTCTCCAGGCAGAACAATCTCAACTCTCTCAGCCTGTCTTCATAGGAGAGGTGCTGAAGCTCCGTGATTATCTTCATTTTCCTCCTCTGGACTTATGCCAGCATGACCATGTCCTCCTTATGTTGGGGCCTCAGAGCTGGATGCAGCACTGCAGGTGGGGTCTCACAAGAAGAGAGTAGAGGGCAGAATTCCCTCCCTTGCCCTGCTGGTCATGCTGCTTTGGATGCAGCCCAGGACATGTTTGGCTTTCTGGGCTGCAAGTGCACATTACCAGCTCATGCTGAGCTTCTCATCCACCAACAAAGCCCTTCTCAGAGCTGCTCTCAATTTGACACTGTTTTGTTTGTGACAGCTTTGGAGTACCCTTCTTGTATTCATAAGCCACTGTAAACAGTTTCTTCCATCTTACCTTTCTACTTCTCATATGCAAGAATGCTCCTCCCTATCTCAAAATAAGCCCAAGCATTTTTCAGAAAGTTTCAGGTACAATTGTGACCTTAACTAAAGCTACTAAAGAGAAATTTCAGCCCTGGCTAAATCACTGCTGATTTTGTTAACTGTGTGAATACCACTAAATGTGTTGAGTTTCACATACTGAGAAAACACAGGCACAATCTTCCTCCATGCAAACTGAGGCTTATTTTAATGAAAAGCTAGTTACATTTATATGTACATATATATAAGTATCTACACCCAAATTCCTACTACGCAACTGGCATTATAATGTTTATTGGCCATTTTTCAAAATAATGAGAAGCATTTTTATCAGGTATGGCACTTTAAATACAAGATGGTGTCATGTGAAGTGAATAATTAAATTCAGTACTAAAGAACTTGATATATAACTCTTGACATACCCTGTTATAAGCTTTAAGATAGGAAAATGCAATTTCCTGGTGCGGACACTTATTTTAGCCTTAATCTAATCAGAATGATCATAAACCAATGATTCACAAGTTCTGTGTGTCCACCCTTATTATGATATTGTTCTTAGTCACATAGTTTATTGTTCTTAGAGTCACATAGTTCCTTTTACTCCAGCAGAAGCTATTCTAAAGAGGTAGATAGTCTATGGCTTGCCAGTGTTTCTTCAGAAGGTCTTTTCAGTAGCCAAGGGCAGTTTATGTTGTCTCCACAGAAATAAAGTGACTAGACTTCCCTCAAATGGCCACCAAATGACTGAAGGAAAACCTTCTTGTAATAGTTGTAATGACCATTTATAATATTTGTTAGTTTGTCATCTACTTCTACTCTTTCCTTTACAGAATTACCAGAAAATAGACCGCAAATTAATTCAATCACAGCAAGCAAAGGATGGAAACAGACCCCACACAACTGCTGTATTTCCTTTCTCTCCTAAGAATGATACTGGCATCTAAACAAAGAAAATTTGAGGAGGAGAAGGAATCTGGCTTTCATTTTTGGAAAGTATAACAGTAAGCCAACAATACGTCTATGGAGACAATAACATATCCATCTCCACAATGGCTTTGGCAGTCATCCTGTGGTCTCAATTTCCTATTACACAGTTTCAAAATTCAAGGTACAAATGCTCTCTCCACCTTGTTCAGTCTTCCTTCCCCTCTCCCCTCCTAAATAGTGAATGAAGTCTCAGCCTTCAGGAACACTATTCCCTAAAAGAAATTATGGAGCCCAGTCATTCAGACTGGGCTCTTCTGGCTTCTTTCTCCTCACTGCTCCTAGGAATCTGAATGGTTTTCTGAGCTGTCCTGTCACAATCAAACCCACTTGTTTTCAGGTTAGCACAGCACTAGCTCACTTAGATGCCAAGTAGGTTTTCATCCTACCCTTCATGGACTTATATCCACCTTCCTGACTAGAGTCTGCTCCTGCAACGACATGAAGCAGGGGTTGTAACAGGGCTTAAATCTTCACCTTACCTCTCTTTCTGATACTGAATCTTACTTCCTCCTTCAGTTGCAATGCATATCACTTAATCTTTCTCTCTATCAAGTGCCTTTCAAACATGTTGGTTGTAGGTTTTTAACTGCATGTGGCAATCCTGCCACATTTACTGAAAGCTGCATAGGACATAGCTGCTGGATTCCATGATGGGATCTCAAGACAGCTCAAACTTTCGTGGTGGATCTGGGAGTGAGTGTACTGAACATCCCGATAAGAACTTCTACCCATACTGGCATTCACAAACACAATCTAGAACCTGATGACTCCAAAGACAGGTCATCGGATCTTGTAGATAAATTAGAAAAAGAATAAAGCATTTGAAAATTCTTTGCCCTTGCTAAGGTTGCTTGCTTTGAACAGTGGTGCAATCTTCAATGTCTTCCTCCAGATTTTCAGGCCTGAGACACCCTGGACAAGACAAGAAGTTAAGATGATCCCTTTTCTGCCTTCCAGCAGCAGGCCCCTCAACAAACCCCATGGCACAAAGCACTCCTGGGAAATCAGAGCATCTTTCTTTTACATATGCATCTGTATGATCCAAAATTTTTTATTTTCAAGATCTGAAAGCATTAATGGGACACTGTCTTTACTCTCTACAGGTGGTAATGGGATGGCATATAGGGAAAAAAACCCAAAGGGATCTTGTAATTGAGAGAACAAAGAGCATTTAGTTAGAAATAAAAGACTAAAAAGTCTAGGCAGGAGTGATGTAACCAAATTTTAATTATTGGTTAGCAAACTTATTAAGAATTATACTATTGGCTATCCAGGCTCACGCTATTCTGACCTGATGGCGAAAAGATTATAAAAGCTATGTACACTTCTAATAAACGTCTCTGGTTATGCCATGGCTGGGGACTGTGTTTCTTTCATTCGCTTTCAACGGCAGGCACGTGCATGTAATTTTCCACTGCATGGCTTAAGAAATTAGAGCTGTCCTTTTTCAGTGAAAGTCTGTATCACCTTTCCTTCTAGGCTAAACTATTGGTATTGTCTTTCTCATGAGATTCATTTTTTTGACTGTTCCAGTCTAGGTGACTTGCAGGACAGCTTCTAAAACTTTTGCGCTTCCTTCATAGTCTTTTGTTTTGTCAGATGACAAATTAGCACATGGGAACAGAAAATTTACTCGACTTTACCCTGTCACTGTAAGAAATTATGTTTCTGTGTTCTCTGTTTTATGCCAAGATTCTGCCTTCTGTCTGGATGTATTTGTCAGCAGGATCCAAAGTTTACAACACAACTCTCCCCTTAGTATGAGCTACAGAATGCCTCTGAGTATGGTGTCGATGAATATTTCCATCTTGTCTTTTACCAGCCATGTCAGCAAGAACCCTCCCTCCAACTTTAATTGGAAATAAATTAATGATTTAGTGGAGAAATATCTCTGGTTTCCATTATGCAAAGTGGTAGCCTGTTAGTAGTTAGGTTTCCAGCTGAAGGATGGTGGAAACAACATGCAAACTCTTACAGACCACATTTTCCCACTGAGCAGACATACATCTAATAAAATGTGTGAAAAATAGCAAGCATGAGATATGAAGGTTTGTCTTTAAGGCCTTTTTGAAGGCTATAACCTCGTAACACAAATAGTTTTCTCTGCAATAAATGTAAATACCACTGAAACTGAAAGATACTGTGAGAATATGCCAGAATAAACCTAATTCTTTTTTGACAGATACTTCCAGACTGTTTCCTCTCTGCTGCATTGTATTTCCAGCAGACTTCTCAGAAGTTGAAGTCCCCAACTACTCCTCTGTTCGTAAAATTGAAAAAAAATTCTTTGCCAATACATCACTGTTCAGAATTAGAATTTAAGTTTTTGATTCTCCCCTAAAATGGCCCTATGCGATGGGCCATTTTTTATTTACCGGCATTACAGACCATGTAAAACAATTTATAAAGTACATTTCATTACTCAAGCACCAAGCTTTTAAAGGTGACAGTATTTCACTTTGCAATAGATGCTATGTCAAATACACCTTTTGCAAGTAAGCAGCTATCATTCTCTGTCCGTGTTTGAAGCCTTCCTTGACTTTTTTTCTAATTGCTCAAAGTCAAACCCTCTGACATTTGTGCACATGAGAATTACAAAGCTGAGACTTTCCAATCCAAAATATTGTTATACAGAGTTTAGTCATTTGTGAAGCACATTTTAATATATGGTAAATTAACAATTAACACATGTAGATATAACTGTGTTTATCACAGTAGGTGGAAAGGGGCAGTGCTCCTTTCCATCAATTCATCTTGACTCAGGCTGTCCCTCCTTTTGCTGGAACTCTTTTTAATAATGGGAATTTCTGTTGGAAGAGGTTACAGGTGGCTGTAGTGCTTGCCAACTTGCAAGTGATTTGCAATTTTCTCCACTATTGGGAATGCCTGGTGCAGTCTATTTCATATATGCATGTACTGCCTGGCTTCCATTAGAAATATAATTTATAGAGGACAGAGTAATATTTTAATTATGTTATTGATTTCATTGGACTCCACTGGACACATAGGATCCATGTTCACATCTTGGTTTTCATTTAGTTCTTTGCTTTATTGTAAAAGACATTTATTTAGTCTAGATGCAACTATCAATCTACACCAGTTCATTAATTTGGCAGTTGCAAATTAAAAATGCTACACGATATTATTCATTAAGATTTGATAGAAAAACAAAAAAAAAAGAGGGAAATTAAATATAAGGATAATTCCAGAGGTGAAGAATACTAAAAAAGAAAAAAAAAAGACAGAAAAAAAAAAAAGAGGTTGTTGCATGTCATCAACTGAGACAACTGGTGAATCATACCATAGCACTCACCTGCTAATGCTGAAATAATGTACATCCATCTGGAGGGAAGGCTCCCTCCAGATACTAGTGAAAAAGCCTATTGATGCTCCCAAAAGGTATTATATAGATGTGACTGCTCACATCGTTTTGCCAAAACCAGAAATCATACAGATCCGACACTAAGGTGTCACTGAAGTCTATTACCAAATACTATCTAAACTACCCAAATCAGTTACTGAATTACTGGATTTGATGTAGTAATTAGTCAATAAAATCCAGAGCCGAGACAACAGATACACTGTTCCTCCCAATATTAAAATCTCTGAAACCATATGTAAAGTGAGGATACTTGAAAGAGAAGGCTCTGCTATTGTCTGTCATTAACAAGGCTATAATTGTTAGATCCCTCAGCACCAAGATTTAATTAAATGATACAAACAGGCAGTCCCACAATAGGAAGAGACTTAAGGAGCAGCGTAGAGACAGTTTTAAGGAAGGACTTATTTTTCTTGCTAATTTACTATTTCCAGTCATTGTTTACAAATCTTTCATGTCAGAGCACTGCTGTTAATGAAAGTATTTGTGTTTACTGCTTCTTCCAGTTTCCTCAAAAACTGACATGTTATTTATCTTCTCTAGAACTAGTAACTATAATAATAGTATGCTGGTTATAAAGAGATGGCTGCAGTCTAGACAAAGACAATTTAAACTCAACTTTAGTTCAAAGGACAGCAAATAAAGACTAACAGTGCAACTAGGAGAATCAGGCTCCACTGAAAAGTAAAGCATGTCTTTAAAAAGCCTAAACAAGTACAGCTGAGAACTGTAACACCTAGCACAAATATGGGCAGATTTATTTGTTTGGTTGGTTTGGTTTGTTGGGGTTTTTATTTTGGTAAAATCTTCTATCTTCTCAATTTCTTCAGGTAACAGTCAAATTATAATTAAAATCCATACTTTCTCACTTAAAAAAGAAAATAAAAATATTTTGGACTAGAATTAATTATGTTCTATGCCTGACATGTATTCAGGCTGGATACAGCTTCAGCAAAGTTTCCAGATTCAAACTTAATTGCTGATGGCACACGCATTACCTGGAACTGGAGACTAGAAATGTACTTTCAGAAATTTCACCTTTCTGGAATAAAGCTAGCTTTGACAGATAAATGTTTCTACCTCTATATAGAGATGCAAACTAGAAGGCAGTGAGGAATATATAGTGCAGCTTGTCACAGGAATACATTATGTGACATTTGCTACATTGGCTAACTTGGCTTCAGTGAATCTGTGTGGAATTTTGGCTGCATTGCGCTTGAAAATTGTGTTTGCATTTAGCCATAGTGTATCTATATGATAAGGAAATTACATTTATTATAATTACTGGTTTAGCACAAGTTCCACATTAGTACTGAAATATAAAAGCTCATAAATTCTCTTCTTCCTTCAAGACAATTATTTTAAAAGAACCTTATCTGAAGTGTAGGAAATCCACAGGAAAATTTTACTTTAAAAGTACCTCAGCATAAAAAGAAAACACTTGTTACATTTCTGTTAGAGAGATCTACTACAGAAGTAGTACCAAATACTTCTCTATGTATGATTTGTTAGAAATATTTTTGCATGCACTCTTTGAAAAACAGGAAACATTTGGGCAGCTAAACTGGATTTGGTATGGCTCCAAACGTGCTTCAGTGCACATTAGTTTCAAAATTGAACAATTATTTTATAGCAGTAAAAACACCATTTTGATTTGAGGGGAAAAAACAGAGCGACTGAAGTTTCTTTGCTAGTAGAAAATGCAGATTTAGTGCAATAGAAATAATATTCCTCAAGTAAGCTCTTCCCCAGTAAAGGGCATCACCAAAATGCTTGATTTGATGGAAAAAGGAGTAATTGAGAACATTTACTTCACTGTTCAGAGAAACCTCTCTAATTCAATGATTTAAGCATAATCTGGCTGGTTAAACAGTAACACACAGATACCAATATTTTAATAAAACCTGGTCCAGAAAGAACCATAAATGACTTGCTGCAACCACTTGCAGTGCTGCTGGCAGGGAGGCACCCCGACACAGGCGCTGTTGCTACACTGGCTCTCCTAACCCTGGGCCAGGAGGGGTATCCAGCCCTGCTGAAACCCAACCTGCCACAATTTTGTGTTAGAAGTAGCAAGGTAACTTAGACCATGATTACTTTTGCTGCAGTAGTACCCCTCACTTGAAGCTGAACAGCCTTCAAAAATACGCCCTTGCTTTGCGCATGGAAACAAAGAGCTCTCTTCTGGCTTTATCAGTTGGTCTAAATATTTGGGATTTCAACAGCATGGGGAGTGGGAAAATGATATTTACACTACCCACCTTTAAGCACTTAACGTACTTCCTTCCCCCTCCTTGTCTCCAGTGTCTGCCAGGTTTACATTTGCCGCAGCTATAGCACCTCTGACTCCTCTGGGAACAGAACACCAGAAATTGTGTATCGCCTCTAGCTTTGCGATAAGTGGCAAGGAAACAGGATGTAAATTCACATGACAAGTGCTCAGTTAATAATTTTTCATAAATGATAGTGCTATTATATTTGATACTAAGCAGGGAAAATATGTGTACAAACAGAGCCATTAATCTACCTCAAGTCATCTGTAGAGAAATACTTTAAGGATCAGATTCTCATTTACTTAATTGATTTTTATTCTCCACATGCTTGTGCAAGACTATGGTGTAAGATGACAACATCAACAGCTCTGGTGAAACAACTGAAGAGAGATCAGGGAATACCATTATGCAAAGAATTTATCTACATAAAGCTATCAGTGCCACCAAAACTATCACTGAGATAAGGAATGTTAATATCAAACCAGGAGGCTACCTTTGGAATGGACAGTGTTTGATTAACTGTGAAGACACCACAGTTTACAAATACATTTCTTTCCCTAAATTCTACACACTTACAACTCCAGTTCTTACAGACCACACATAGCTTAGGCTTCCTCACTTTGCCCTAGGAACTGTAGGGGTACATGGGAGTTGGTCCCCAGAACAACCTGGGCAGACAGGTAATTTAAACTGAACTGGAATCTGCCTGGTATTTTGCAAACAGAGACGCTTTAATAGTACATACCAGGGAAATGCAAAGGTTCTGCTTCTCTGGGTCATTTTAGAATGGATTATGATTATTCTAAAGTTTTATTCTATATTGTATCATACTGTCATATATGAAATAATTAATTTCAATTAATTTCTTACTACTTTGATATAAGAAGAGGTGGAAATATGAACAATGACAAAAATGAATCTTTAATTCTTGATTGGTGAAAACATGCCATAAATTCCACGCAGCCCCACACTGTGTCCCATCAGCAGAATTCACACTATGGCCTTACAGTTTTTCCTTTTCTTACACATGTATGTTTATTTAATAGAGTCTGACCTTATGACATGTCACTAAAGCTGATTCTCCCCAGTGAGAATAGTCATGAAATTATCTAGTCATGAAATTATCTAGTCATGAAAGGGAGAAGCTGCAGGACAGTTAAAACTCCCACTTTTTTGGTTACACTCTGTTGTCATTCTGAGGTTATGTTCCTGTGTACCTGGCCAGATTTGGTGTGTTAAAAAGATGCAATCTTAATATTGTCATCCTACAGAGTTAAAGAGGTACCATCTGTAATTCCTTATTTCACTTGGACAATACAATTGCTTCTATTACACTCATTTACTTGTTTAAATACTATTTATTCTTCACTGTGATAATTTCCACTGTGTATGGTAGTACAGAGCCTTAATTTGTAACACCGTGTGTCATTGTGTTCAGCCAGGCCTAAAGCACAGCTAAAACTCAGAACACCAGCATAGCTGCAGTATGAAATTTGAAGAACGAACACTAAGGAAGAGTTGGTTTACACTTTCAGAAATCACTATATTGGTTTAATTCCAGGCATGGATTATTTGGTCTCTAATGTTGTTGTGCCAGCTTTATTGACAAATAAGAGAGATTTATAAAGCAACATTTTACTTGGACACAAATCTCATGCTAGTGTTATTGCTTGAATGGTAGGGACATGGTTTAGTGATGGACTTGGCAGTGCTGGGCTAATGATTCTATTATCTATGATTCTTTTCCTAGAATCTGGATAACTCAAATGCCATGTAGAACAAGCTGTGTGTCTCCTATACAGTCCCTTAGAAATGCTGAGTGCTTAGATGTGTTTCTGTAAGGTTTAGAACTCATGACAGGCCATGAAAAGTGGAATTTACCCAGATATCTTTCCCTCAAATTACTAGGAGGGAATACATTGTCTCCCATTTTATTTCCCCTCTTCACTACTGACATAATTTGTATCAAGATTATTGCATTAGTACATATCAGGATCAAAGGTCCTGCATTTATATAAAACACGTATTAGAACATAAATATTTTTTCATGCTTGGTGATCCCTCTTTTCTGGAGACAAATTAATGTAATCTTTCGTACAACAATGACATGTTCCTTTGGGAATACAGTAAAATATACAACTTCACCATTAATAAATTTTATGATTAATAAATTGTATCACGTGAAGCAAGAAGCACTTGATTGTCAAACCTTTTATGAATTTGGTTCCCCTTAACAAAAACTTTTCTTGAAATTTACCAGGTTCATTAAGCTTGTACTACAGAAAATAGAGAACATGCTTAATAGATCAAGGGTCAGTACTTGAATGAGAATTTACTAGTAAAATAAAATTAAAACTTTAAATATTATAATATAGATCATAGAAACAAAGTGAAGGGTAGATTTTTTTTTCTTTGGTGCTAGTTCCATGTTAGTGATCATTCACAAAGTAATCACATAAAAACACAAACATATACAGCTCTCCCTTCAGAAGTTCAGATACTGTATGAAGGCAGGAAAGTCAAAGCTCTGTCTGATCCTCTTCTCTGCATGCCTCCTGGTTTTGCCAAGGAAGCAGTACAGAATAACTGTTGACTCCAAATCGGCAAGAGTAGGAAGTCTAATTAGTCTGCAAAGGGATGGCCATTCCTTTGTAGTTTAATTGGCACTGGATATACTTCAACACATTTGTACACTCCCATTTTTAAAAAAGGGGCTTTGTAAAACTCTGGCGTGCTTACATCCTGTTTCTTTCGCAATGCATCATACTGTGGCCAGAAGTGCTGCTATTGTATATCCATCAGAGCAGCTTCCAAGATTAAATTAATACATACTTAAATCTTATTTTGTTTTCAAAATAGCACTCCAGTTTGAAAGAAATTAGTCCAAACTAAAGGCAAAACAAACAAACAAACCAGCCAAAAATCCCAAAACAAAAAACCAGCATACCTGTTGAATAGATAAATCCTCTATTTAGAAAGCAGGCAGTATTATGTAGGGTAATAACAGGTAGAGTTGTGCAAAGCTCAAGGATGCTGCTTTCAACTCCCTCCTTGGTTAATGGGGTTTGTAACCTCAGGTTTTGCTATCCAAGAATCTTCTAAAAGAAAGCAAAACCCAATCGAAATGGAATCTGCACTGCAAAATACCAATTTGTGCCCCTCGCCCCTAAACTAGTCTTGGATCACTGGATTGTCACTTTGGCAAATCTAGTCAAGTGTCACATCCCAAACTGTAATTAGAGAAAATAAAAAATGATGTATCCTGTTGAGAAATAATATTCTCAAAATTATAGTGGAAGGAATAACTGAAAAAACAGTATTGGCCAATGTGGAATAAATTAATATGCAGTGATGCAATTTTCTCATTGCAGTTTATGAATTGTCTGTTTTGTGTAAGATGCTCAAGAAAAATACAGTAAAGAGAGAGAAAAAAAATACCACCTTCGGTTAGTCTGCTGACTTTTAATCACTCTAGGAAGAACTAGGCTGCTTTGGATAAAAATGCCAACCTGAAACAAAAAGTGAGAAGTTGTAGAAACCCGTAACTGATGGGGGAAAAAAAAAAAAAAAAGGGCAGTTCTGGAGCATGCTAATGCCATGGCACCAGCAGAACATTGCACTCTCCACAAGTGCCTAAAGAGGGGCATATCAGCCCCTACCAACTACAACTTCCATTCCCAAGCAAATCTCAGAAATGGCAAATACAGGTACAGATGTGACAGAAAAAAACCTTTTTAATATATACATAGTTCTTTTTACACCATGTGCTCCACAGATACCAGACCCTGGTATTGTAAAGGAAATGGACAAAATCATGACAATCATTGATGACATTTGGTCTTTATAGACTTTGAATCTGTCTTAAAAGATTTTAGGAGCACAGTTTTGTAGCTAAAATCTTCACAACAAATTAAGTCTTGAAACTCTGAACTGATTTTTAAGAGTATGTTTTTGTTTTAATCATCTTTGCTTCCACTTAGCCAATCTGGAAGTAAGTTTTCCAGCATCCTTAAATTATTCCCTCCCTATCCTTTTCCTCTCTTCTCTTTTACGTGCTCTGCAATCCCATGTCGCCAGAGAGTATCTGCCCATTCTCCATGAACCCACCATTCCTGTAACAGTTACATGGGTTCATGGAAATTACAGTTGCAGCAATTCATAAACCAGCACACATTTGTATGAGTGTGTTCCACCTCAAGAGAATAAAGCAAGTCATTCACCAGCCAACTCACACAGTTGTTACAACACAATGTTAGTAAAAAAAACCCTACTGACAAGCCTGAAGCACCTGCCATTCCTGTTGCCTTATTGTAAGAGTGGGATCAGGTTGCTTTCAAATTGTTTATGTGACTTGTTCATGACGCATGGCAATCAGCATGCTGACTGCATGCATGGAACAGTAAGTAAAAGCAGTCAGACAGTGGCAAACAGAATAGAAAGAATAACTTTTATTCCACGTAAATACTCATATTGCATAATCTTCTCTGCAGAGAATTCCACATACTTACTGGAAGTCCTGATTTTGTCCCCATGAAAGTGCTGGTTTCATCATTTAAGTCAAAGATACCTATAGCTCTAGATTTCGCCTCCCATATGCAGGACATTTGACACCTAGACGCTAAATTAGATATGATAGAATCAGACATTCTAAGACAGAGACCAGTGTTCATATACTGAACTTTATTAGTTTTCTTTTCATGTATATTTGGATCAAATACTTTTCTTCTCTCCCTGCCTATTTCAATGACACTAATCAAAATTTGTGGTGCCAGGGAAGGGAATCACTGAAGAAATATTTATTTGCATTTAATAGCTGAATGCTTGCAACAAATTCTAGTGTGATCATGAAGAATGCTGGCTTGTTTGTGAATGCCGTAAGATAGGTTATGAACCTGCATTTGGTGGCAAGTGTAGCATTTTAAGAAATATCAGATAGAAAAGGATGTGCTATGTTTGAATGTTTATGAGGCAAATAATATTGCATCAACACTTCCTGAATTTTTTACTTTGCCTTTATCTTAAAATACAATTTAAAGTACAATAGTAGTTAGTTGAGCACATTAACTTAGTAAAAATTGAATAAAAAAGGTCTGTGCAAAACTCTCATTCTGGACAATCAAATGAATCAATGGTGTAATCCACTAAGAAAAATATTTGAAGAAGGAGTGAATTGTGTTGGGATAGTTTCCGTTCCCACTCCCAGTCCCTCTTATACTCTACTACTATGAGACTTCAAATACATAAAATCTCAGTTTCAGTTTTATCTTGCCAGAGACAAATATTAATTACATTAAAATCTCTAATGTCTTTTACACTTAAAAAGTATGAAGCACATATTCCCACAGAATAAAACCAGAAGTTTACAGTATAGAAATAAGCATACATATCTCCCCAAACACTCACAGCAATAAAGATGCAAACTTTCAACCTTTGTTTGATTTTAGAACCTGGATTAATTTTTGCTTTCTTCTATTAATTTTTGCTTTCTTCTGTCCACTTCTGTGTGGAAATTTTTGTGTGAGATGTGCTTTCCAAATCAAGTGGTTTTAGGCGCATTGCCCAGAGCATAGCTGGAAAAAGGCATGACTATGAATAGTCCCCCTAAATTTTCTATCATTTTATATTTTGCATGTACATTAACTTTGTAATTTAAATTGCCTCTTCAGGAACAGTATCTGCTATGGTCGTTTTAGTAATGACATATGATAGGCCTCTGATTCTGTTAGCAAGTCTAAGAAGGGAATCAGAGTCTCAAGGGAGGAGTTCTAGCAGATAAAGTAAAAAAACGTTTCATAATTTCAAACGCGTCTGAGGTTACCAAGTGTCAAACACTGGCGGTAAATGGCATCTAAAATGACATTAGGTCAAAGTCACAACACACAGAAAATAAACAGTTTGAATTCAATTCCACAAAAAGATCAGATTTAATATCTTTTAGAGTGGAGAGAGGTCCCCTAGTGACAAAAAGTATCAAGTAGCTATCCTTATCAAAATGACCAATTCACTATACAGATACTAAACATTTCTCACTGCACGATAAATGTTTTTCAGGAATAAAGATGCACACAGAACAGACACTAACGCACATGCTCTGGTATTCTCCTGGGAAGCCCAAGGAGTCACATGAGAATTGCTTTGTGCCAAATCCCAGAAGAAATTATTTAGCAAGTCTTCAAATGTTACCAAGTGGTTGACAGGTCCTACTACAAACAAAGCCACTCAGTTCAGCAGTAGATATGGTGGCTACTGTGTTTGGTCACACGAACATAAGAAGCCTCTTCTGCACTCTTGTGTACTTTTCATCAAAGTTTCCTAGTTTTCTGAGTATTCTGAACCTAGCCACCTGGTGAATCCCAGTCAGCAAACCTTTGTTTTGGAGTGACGGTGAAGGAACCTGCCAAGATACAGACTGATAAAACATACTATCCTTGCAAAGTACTTCTGCCACTTGCTTGCCAAAATCCCAAGAAACTACTTTAAGTCTTAATAGATAAAGAGTTTCAGAAAAATGGCTGAAAAAAAGAGTCAGTATAATGAGATTAGACCTTCCACTCTGGAGAACTACCAGCATACTACACCTGGATTCATTAATGCCATTGCCATTGTTCTCACTGTATTTTACTCAACAGCAAGCAAAGCTTTCTGAACACAGTAAACACTTACGTACGTGAGTACTCTTATTGCCTCAATAAGACCAATCACATGGATGGAGTTACTCAGGCAAGTAAGTGTAGGATAAAGGCCAGATGTGTGTGGTTTCTATTATCAAAAGCTGTCGAGCTGAAGTGCAGAAATTTTGAGTACCTAAATGCCTCTTTTACAAACACAGGTTTAATATTGACACTGAATGAAGTATTTTTCCCAAGACTGTGCTGATACACTCAGTACGAAAGAAATATTGCTGTTTTTTATAACAGCTTACAGAGATTTCAATATGGGCTCATTCCTGCAAAGCTGAATTCACACCAAGAGATACGGATTCTCTCTTGAGCAGTGCCATATTTTGACCATATGCTATACATCTCAATCTTTGAAAAGCTTTTCATATTGCAAATTGAAAAGGTGCTTGCATTGAGAAGCATGCAGACTGTGGATGTTCTTTCACAGTCACAAGCAAACATACATTAGGTATTGAATTAGTACAACCTGCAAATATCTCGTTCTATCCCACACTCACTATTATTCACAAAATTGCTTACAATGTATTGTAGCAATCACTGGGCCTCATAAAGATAAAATTATGTGGAAAACATTTTCCCACTGGAAAACATTGGGAGACATCAGGTCATCACAATGTCTCAAGTCCTGCAATACCTCTTTTAATAGTAACACTTTCCAGGTATTTTGGGAGATGGACCATTAGAATTGAGCAGAAGGCAGAAAAACTTTCCTAAAAGCCCATTGACTTGACAAATTGAAATTTTAACTCTAGAATCACTTCAGTCTCGCAATCCAATCCACAAATTTATTAAGATGTCTTAAAACAAATGCTTCATCATTAATACCTTAAGAAAGCCATTTTGTAACTATGGTTAATCTTTTTCCACTAAGTAAGATTTTCATCATCTCCGTAGCCCTTCTTTGCATCTCGTACTGGTAAATAACTTTCATCAACAATGATCCAAATCAAACCCAGTACTGCAAGTGACAGTGTACTTTTTGTACTGATATAATCTCATCCAATGCATCTTTAATTATGATCAGCATTGCTTCAACTTCCAGTATCCTAATTTTTATTAAGAAAACACTGTCTTGTTAGAACCCAAGTGAATTACATTGTATTTTGTGTTTTTAGTTTCACTCCATTTTAATCCTTCAGTTAAAATCACAGAATTTTCCCCAGTTCTCTGCAGGTCTTGCAATACTTCCCAACTTCATCTCATCCACAATTACATCTGACTTAGATGGTGACCTCAACCTAAGTCACTGATGCATGAAACAGGATGTGTCCCTAGGCTGATCTCTCTTCATTTCCACTCTTAAAATAATTTAGAATTTACTGCAATCTCTTTTTCCACCAGCTTTAATCCGTTCTTCAATTCTCATGTTAATCTATTTCCGTCTAAGTATTTTTAGAGCCTTATGTGAAGCATTACTTCATTTTAAGTAAATTAAATTAATTGCATTCATTTTCTAAAAACTCAGTGTCCCAAACCACTCGGGGTGAGGGGAAGAAAGAAAGGGCAAGGAGGAAATATACTATATGCTATCATATCCATGTTTGAACTTCCAAGGCTTTTGTTCATAATCTGAAGTAATCTCTTGCTTAGCCTTGTGGTTAAAATAGCAGGCCTAAAGTTGATCACAGGTTTTTGTTTTTTTAATACCACTGCTTCCTTGCATTAAAGATTCTTATTATTGCATTTATACTTATTTCAGTATTGTAAAATGGAGGTTATTTTGGACGTCTGATAAATTCAACATACTAAGATTTGCATTAGATGCTACTATCCTATATAAATTCCTGCCTGTCATTTACAACTACAATGTTTCGATATCTCAAATCTTTTAATTTCTGCCCATTGTTCCCTAAATTATCCTATCAAGTTTTTTCTGTTTCATCTTGTAGTGGGTTGACCTTGGCGGGACAACAGGTGCCCACCAACCCACTCTATCACTCCCCTTCTCAGCAGGACAGGGGAGAGAAAACAAGATGGAAAACAACAAGATGAAAAACCTTGAGATAAGGCAAAAAAAANAAAATAAAAATCATACCTTCTCTGCCTCTCCTAACAATTCTATTTATTTTGGGAACTTGTTATAATGATCAGACCTTCTCCTGTCATTACTTGTCAGAATTACAAAAATCCTTACAATACTATGAAGTGTTAAATCTAAATAAGCCCATTTTAAAGATGGGCTAATTGAGGCAAAGAAAAGTTTAAAATTGCATCAACTGCTTCTCTGGAGGTCTCCAAACTTCTAGAGATTAGTTTGTTGGACTCTGACTTGGAAAATGGCTCTGAATAATTTCCATATATCCTTTAGATGTTGTAGTCAATACTGCTGCCAAGGAGCCTCTGAAGCTCAGAAGCTAAGTACAATCACTACCTCCTTCTTTATAGCACATAGCAGCCAAAGCTCAGACTCGATAATCTTCACAAATTACCTGAGAATGCCTGAACATGTGGGCTATCACTCATACTTAGCATTGTACTAAACTACAGCAACCTCCCCCGAGCTATGGGAACACCACAGATTGAATACGCTTAAAATGGGGAGGCAAATCGAAACAGGAAGGAAAGCGCAGTATCAGCAGATAGCATTTTAAGGCAAACAGATCTCTGCAGTTCTCTGCAGATACCATGTAGTAACTTATGCAATCTCCCAAGTTCTCCAAAAGGGCACATCAAGGCAATTTTAATTACTTGATAAATATGACATATTTAATAAGCATGGATTCATATGATGGGAGGATCTATTCCTCTCCATTTTCAGAATGCTTGTATTTTTTTGCTTATAGCTAGACTTAAGATTCTGCTATCATTTTGTCAACTAGGTTAACTTTCTCCTGTGCTGTAACTCACATTTGTTCCAGTCTGCATTAAAAAAAAGGCATGGTTTTTCCTGTCATTCTAGTGCTCCTTTCCACCTCTCCTATCCCCCTGTAATCTTCTGCCTTGAACTCCAGCATTTTTTCTCATCACCTTCAAGGTTCTAAAGAAATCAGACAACTCTAACCTCATTCCATTCACTGTCCTGTTCCCACTCCACAAAGGATTGTAGGTATTTAGTCTGTTTTCTTCTACAATCACTTCTGTGCCCCCTCTCATTCTGTGGAGAATGCAATTTCGTTTTCTCCCCTGGCATACGTCTTCTCTCTTTCAAGTTGTTTTCAATGCTCTTATTTCTAAGTTTCCTATTCTGAGATCATTTAGCGCATTACAACAGTGTCTATAATCAGATTGTTCCAATACTTTTGTAAGCCAAAGAGAGCTCTGCTGGCAGCACTAATATTCTTTTCTTGCTGAATATCTAATGGAAATCCCTGTTTTCTCCAGTTCTCTTGTTGCTACAGCTGTGTACTGAAAGGTGATGATGCACTATGAAAAAAGTGTTGCTCCTTATCCCAACAAACTTGGTGAAAATTCCAATGTTTAAAAATAGATACTCTGAAGTGATTGTGAAGACAAGTTGCTGTCAGTATCAGGATGCATTGGTGGTTTAGAAACTTGGCATCTAATTCCAGGTTTTCCTAGTCCAGAGATCCTGGCTCAGGCTCTAATTCCATAAACCGCATGACAAAGGATATTGTAAAAGTACGCAAGAATTACACTTTATAAGCATGAGCACTTTCCAATCTCAATCAAAACATTACTGCAAAGACTTTACAATAACAGAAACTACATTTGATCTTTTGTAAATTAAACTTCCTCTGAATTTGTGTTCTCATTCTTTTTGTACTGGGCTCCTATTTTACTGTTGACATGAAAAAGAAGAAAACCAAAGATCATTCATTTGGAATACCACACAATTAAGTGCTAACTTTTGGCCCTAAGCTAGTATATTTAAAACCTCACATTAAGAACAAAATTTCTCAGCAGTATCTATTTATTTGTATCTGACATCTTCCCAGTATTTGTAAACAAGGTAATAATTGTTTTTTTAAAGGCATTCCTACATCCTTGAATTTATATGCATTGTATTATACACGCACAGATGTGTCTGCACACAAACCACCTCCACCCCCAATTCTACTACAGGCAGGAAGTTTCTCTGTTGTTTCTCGTAGGTCAGTATTATATAGTCTCAAATACTACCGTTACAATCACATTCTGGCATATGATCATACTTAAGTCTGTGCTTCTGAAACTTCACTTACAAAGGACATCATTAACAATTCCACCTGAAATTACTTCAACAATTTGAGAACACTGCCTCCAGTACTAGTGAATCCAATTAATTTGCAAAAATCTCCACTATATCATAAAGGATGACCTCCTCCACAATACGCTTTTTAAAGACTTCTGTAGGAATCCTGAAGTATAGTATGGGACTTTCCCTGAAGAGAAACAAAAATACAAAGAACTGCAAAAACATAAGCTTTTTAAGTAACAAACACTGAACAGTTTACTAAAATTCTAGCTTATGGAAGTAGCAAAACTGAACATGGTATACCTGATAAAAATCTGACAGATGCTTTTCTCCTTTCTTAAGCCAGACTTAGAAGACTGAGAACTCACAATCCAAAGGAAAATGCCCAGCAAGTATGTAGGTGGCAGTCAGACTGAAAAGGAGAGCTGTTAACTGTAGCAAAAATCAGCGCTCTCCTTTACTTAATACTGTACTTGTTTGCGTGGGGAAGCAGCTGAGAGAAGCTATGTGTTGATACTTTATCACTCAGAGTGACTGTACAATGAATCAGTCAACACTGAAAAGTTGCTCACACAATATCTAACAATGGGGCCATAAATTTCAGTGCTTGCCACAAATTCCAGTTTGGAGTAATTATGTACCTACATTCTCCTGATATTTTCAAATATGTACACTTTTTGAACTGTTCTGCAACACTGGTTTGTACTTCTGGGCTATCTGCTGTATTTAAAGCTGTCCCAGAGGCTATACTTAATGGAATGGAAATGCTTTGCTTTAATTTACTTTAGGCATCAGTTTGGATAATAAATATTCAGTCCGTTACATCAAAAATTAGCAGCCTAAAAATGGGGGTTAAAACACGATTTTATGAAAAATAAAACTCAATAGGCTCTGTCAGGTATGGTGGTCTGAAGGTTGGTATTAGGATATGTTCCATATTACATGAAATTTTATCTAGTAATCTCCTAAACACTATTTTTTTTTCCCAAAGAATTTCCTGCTAGCTTCTCTAAGAAATTCTTAAACTTTTGTATTAGCATTTTCATCTCCATTCCCCTCAGGAACACTTTAATTCCCGTCAGGAACACTTACTTAATTTCTTTCTAGGCAGAAGAAGGTTAACAGATGTGTAAATGATCAGTCAAAAAAATTGCTTATGACTTTTGCATTACTTACTGCTTTTTTAATGATGATTCCCTGGTTTCCTAGAGGAACCAAGAAGTTCGATATAATCATGGCCAGCAAAAAATATTTTGTATACTTTAAGAAACACTTAATTTTCATTTTCAAGCTTGATTACCTACTTCCATTTCAGATCATTCAATCACAAAAACCCCAACAACTTTCATTTAAAAGCCTCAAATCAATACAGCATTATATCATAGCTTACTTATTTTTGCATTTAGTACAAAAGCCTTAAAGTTCTTTTCATTATTTTATAAAGAGAAATAGGAAAACTGAATTTCTTCCTACCAGTTCTGGGGACTGAAGCTGTTTTTAGAAAATAGTACTCTGATCCTGAAATGAAAGCAACTTCTGACTATTTCATAGCAATGCTACATTGTAAACCAACAATTAGATATGTAGAAGAATTTGCAGGAATTCAGGTTGATACTGAAGTGAGATATCTATTGTGCATGAAACACTGTACAAAATACAGACTTACTGCTCAGGTCTGTACAGCATCACTGTCAAAAAAGTTTCAGATGGTTTATTTCTAAATTTCCCCAAACAGTTAAAATCTAACCCAAGTCACTGTCCAGATTAGCATGCTATACCATATCAGAAAGCAACACAAAAAATATCACATCTTATCGATTAAATCTCAGTCAACCAAAGTGCTTAAGCATACATTTACAAGTTTCTTAGTATCCATTTCACATCTGCTCTCAAAGACTCTTAAAAGGATACAACCAGCTAAACATTAATGCATGCTTATGTTTGATTTTCTTTTCCACATCTTTTTGCTTTGAATATAAGACTTATTTTAGTCCCTCCAAGTAAGCGCAAGTATAAAAACATGGATTTGATCCGGCAGCTTGGAAAGACAGAGAGATCAGATAAAATGTCATTAAAATTATTACATAAATCAGACATGCTTTATGGTGTACTCAGTTGCTACGTCATGCCAGTTAAAAGACTGCATATTCTTTCTTTTAAACAGCATGGGGGGATTTTTAACAATCAAGAGCTCTATAATTGCAATAGTAGACCTCATAAAGACTCAAAATTCAGTTTCCAAGATATTTTAATTAAATCCCAAGTCCAAAAAGTCTTCACAACAAAGCAGACAGGAAAAATATTAGTTGGAAATACAAAGCTCTATGACACTAATAGCAGAGACAAACCTATAGTGCTTTAATGGCTGAAGAACAAGCTTTTTTCCAGCCTCTTAAAAAGATGGAACAGTTTTGACATAAGTCTTCTAGAAAGTTCATGTTATTTAGAATCTCTGCCTCCAGTTTCAGGATCATTGTTGATAAACATTAGTATTTTCTCTTAATTACCCATACATATACAAAACTGTAAGTGTTCATACAGAAGGAGCAAGAACCAATAATCAAGAATACATGTAGCAGTCCATACAGCTGTGGGGGATTAGATTGGAACACCATCAAAATGACTCTCTCTGAAGCATCAAGAGATGTTTTTTCCAGCATATTTTCAAATGAAATACAAAGGTCCTCAAGACTCCCTCAACTTAGACTTATGTCTCAGATAATACAAATATTGAAATAATTTAAGTATAGAAAGTCCTTCCCAGTGTGGACCTGTCAGCCTTCTCATATGCTGTCATTTCAAGAGGAAAGCACTAACCTTAGTTACCATTTTAAAGCTATTATACCTATTAAATAATTGTTTGCAATAATGAAACAAGTAAGAATTTTAACAGAACATCATAATTCTCAAGATTTTACAGTCAGCATTTTCCAATTCTGATAATCCAAACATTGCAAGATGAATTTTAACTCTGGAGTGGTGTTCACAGTACTTTCTTCAATATTTTGCATACATCAAACCACTGTATTCATGTTTCAAGCTCCACTGTCTGTAAAATGAAAACAGAGATTCCTACCGTACCATTAATTGCTAATCTGACACTGAAACAGTGGTTTCATTGTCATGAATGATGGGATTGAGAATTTCTTTCTAATTCCACTTCCCTAACAGGTACAGTAATAAACTGTTAGTCCTTTAGGCAAAAGACATGAATCTGTTGGATTAAAGCTTCATTCTCTGCCTGTAATCAGTAACTTGAGGGCCTTCTGTAGATTCTGCACAGCAGTGCTCACATCTTCATACTGCAAAGCACTGCCAGCATATTTGCAATATTTTTGAGCTCTGGCAAAGTCCTCTGGAGTCAAGCGGACTTCTCCTGCAAAAATATAAGTATTACAAAGTTACTACAAATGAAATCTGACTTAAGCTTCCTTTCTTATGATTTTTATGTTTTACTTATATTTGTGGTAATATTATAAAAACTAGGCTAATATTGGTGGAAGTACTACAAAGACTAAGATACAGTATTTCTTCTGTTCGGTTCTCTTTTCTTTTCATTCATATAAAGCTTAACTTCTTTGCTATTGAAGAATGTGAGGACCTTTCTAAACACTGCTATTTGCACGACCCAGTGCCTTCCAAAAGTAAGCCAATACCTTTGAGAAAGATCTGCTCTTTTTCTAAGACAGCAAAGGAGAGCTTTTACATGACATTAAGTTAGCTGTAATCATATGACAACCTGCAAGAAACAAGGACAGTACTTTTTGTGTTCACAGCATAATTATTCTGCTCTCTTCAGGAATAATACATGGTTAGAAACTGCTCCTTCTCAACTGGTGTAGAAACATTTCTCACTGGCATGTTTTCACACATTTTATGTTTCTGTTTTTTCAAATAATTTTTAGGTTTCCAATTTTATGTAAGACGACTGAAAACAAGATTGATATCAATAAATGTGTCCATTTTTGTAACACTGAAGAACACTAGCAAAAAATATTCCCATTATACAGAATAAAACAACTGTTATTTATTAATCAGAGTATTTTCTTGATGTAAATTAAAACTTTAGGAATTCTGTAGCGCTCAAACACATGCATTCAGTCTTGGAGAAGGCACAGTAGGGACTTATGCCCTAACTGGCAAAAGATTTTATATGTGAATAGTATCACTGATGTGTGTGTAAAATAAAGCACAGCTGTGTTACTGTACCTCCTTCCACCCACAAATCCACTGGGAATTTTAAGGCTAATCCCATGCCACTTCAATAATCTATGGACAAATTATAAAATCGTTCCTCAGATTCTTTCAAAACAACTTGTAAATGATAGATCTTTATAGGCACAGATAAATAATTATATAAACCACTAAAGACTATGTATATATTTAATAATTTCCCACACAGCATCTTATAAGCAATGAATAGATTTCACAGATTAAGAGAAAATGTGTTTTTAAATGCAGCATACATTTTACATAAAATTTAGCTAAACAAAGATTAAGCTAAGTGCATTTTACTCTTAAGCAACTACATGAATATACTTAAAGCCATATTTTATGGCACAATTTCAGTTAGCTGGATCCTTTCTTTCAAAACAGAACTGTTGTTAGCAATACTGTGAGAATGTTTACCAAAGAATCTCAGTTCTTATCAAAAAATGTCTATTATATTTGCTTTTCCTTCCCCCAATCTTATTATTCAAGAACAGTTTTCGAACAAATAAAAAAGAAAACCTGGGAATATTAAAAACTAGACTGGTCTGCTGGTTTTCAAAACAACCTTACCCAAATAAAAAGCAGAAAGGTAAGCACTCTGAAGATTAATGTTATCCATTTTTAAAATATACTCTAGAACTCTACTTACTTTCCTTTCAGTAAATAAATATAACCATTGAGGGACATAAAAACTTGGTGGGCTCATTATCATTGCAATGTATATTAATTTCGTGGTTAATAAGTGAAGCCACATTAAATCTCTTAAAATACATACACATATGAGTAAATACATGCGAGGGAGTGCATAAACACAGGAGCACACCTCAGTTATTTTGTAACCTAAATAAAGTCAGAAACTAAAAGCAGCTGGGGTCAATCTGTGACCACATTATTGAACATCTTTAAGAAATTAAAAAGACCAAGTTCCCCTCAAAGTAGCTTTAGCTTATGCTATGATGCCAAAAGAAACTACAAAATTATTCTTTAAAAACTGGCCAAGGCATCAGTCCAGTATTCAACTAATTTATTGGAAGCAAGCCTAAATTCAGCCGTCTAATCTTATTTTTACAGTATGAGCTCTATTAATGTTTTGCTGGCATAAAGCCTTATTTATTATGAAATCTACCTCAGATGCTATTATGACATAACTTGAGGGAAAAAAATTAATAATTTTAAAATTATAAACCAAAGTTTATACAGTAAGAGGGTTGATCTTTTGATGTGCTCAGTAGCCTGAGCTCCTATTGAAGTCAACACCTCACAATGGAAAAGCAAAATAGGAACAAACCAGCTCTGTGTTCTTAAGTTTTCAAAATAATGTAAAACCTAACTGTAATGACTGTACTTACATCAAAGGTATAATCACAAAAGTTAGTAACCGGCTTCAATTTACATATTCTAAAGGTTCAGCAGTTTTGGAGGAAAGGACCTGGGGGTCCTCGTGGACACCCATTTGCCCATCAGCCACCAATCTGCCCTTGTGGCCAAGAGAGACAATGGCATCCTGTGCTGCTGTAGGAAGAGCACTGCCAGCAGCTCAACAGAGGTCATCCTGTCCCTTTCAGACCTAGTGAGGCCACATCTGGAGTGCTGTGTCCAGCTCTGGGCTCCTCAGCACAAGACAGACGGACTGACATCCTGGAGACAGTCCAGCAAAAGGCCACAAAGATGACTAAGGGAATGGAGCACCCCTCATATGAGAAGTGGCCAAGAAAGCTGGGACTGTCCAGCCTAGAGAAGAGAGGGCTCGGGGGATCTTATTAATAATAACATTATTAATAATAAACACCTGAAGGGAGAATATTTAAAGGACAGATTTTTTTTTCAGTGATGCCCAGTGACAAGACCAGAGGCTGAAACACAGGAGGCTCCTGTCTGAACATCAGGAAACAGTTTTTACTCTGAGGATGACCAAGTTCTGGGATGAGTTGCCCAGAAAGGTTGTGGTGTCTGTCCCTGGAGAGATTCAAAAACTATCTTTTGAATTAGCAATGACATTTTTTCTCAAACTTCTTCAGTGCAGCAAATTAAACCACAGGGAGAGTACACAGGCAAGGGGAGACATAAAAGACATTGTCCTGAGTGACTGGTTTTACATGACCCTTCCTTGAGCAGAGGTGTTGGACCAGACCACCTCCTTAAGTCCCTTCCAGTCATTTTTGGCTCTAAAAAAGCCCAACAACACTGAGATAGGAAAGGTATACTGTATTCATTCTGAAAGAAACTGCTTCTGTGTTATTCTGGAATTATTAGGACTGTAGTTATATTACTGAAACATGACAGGAATATGGAATCCATAACAACAAGCATGACTCTTTTAGTTTAAGAGGAACACAAAGTGAAAACAATTTGACTAGAGATGCTGAAATAATTTTGGGGAAAAAGCAGTTTCAGAATGAAAGTAATATGCATTTTACATAATATATCTGCTTCTCCCTGTAATCCTTTTCTACCCATCAGATGTTTTTCCTTTTTATGATGCCCAAATATAAGGCAATTGATTTAAGAACATTTTAATCACACAAATTGGTGCATACGAACAGTGATGGCAAAGGTAAAAAATGGTTTTTGAAACAAGGTACTCTTTTTTCCCATTAAATCACTTGAAATATTTGAATCACTTGAAATACTTGAAAGGATTTCTTTTTAAGATCATGAAAACACATTCAATGTCACATTATTATTTCTACTTTGTGTGTAGAATATCAAACATTATATTATACATACAACTACAATGGACAAATGCTTTCTTTATACTATGCCACCTGTGGAAGGGACCACATGGCAACGTAAGAAGATCTTATAAAAACCATGTAGCACAACTATGAATGCCTTTAGTGTTAGCAAAATCCAGGTGTAATATATTTTTAAAGAAAACTACACCAGAGAAGTGCACACACACGTACATGAAGCTGCTGTGTAACTCCACATTCTGTTGTCAGACATGTTAACCCATGCTTAAATGCAAAAGCTTTGACACTTTCAAAAGTCAGAGTAAACGCTGAAACTTGTTCCCACAGGACAGGACAACTATTCAAAGATTCATGCTGACTAAAAATCAAAGAACACTGTTCCTTTAACTTAATCTTCCTTTGATGAAATATTCTACTCCTCTCCACCCAAGTTTTTCTCCCATAACAGTATGAATCAAATGGCTTCTCCCATGTTATGGGAAGCAAAGAAAATACGCAATTTATTTTTAAAATATACATTTGATCTTATTACTCGAAAGAGTCTTGCAGGAATATGTGGAATATCCTGTTTGGCTATGCCTATACTACCACATTCAACATTGCCAAGGAAGGTGTCTCAGCACTCAAACTTGACTGTCTGCAGTGTCAAACTGCTGGAATAGACTCCAGTATGGTTTTGGCCCATGCAAACTAGCACTTTCCCAAACAATTCCTGGGCATGACTTGTGGTCAGAGCAAGCTACAGACCATTCAATATGAGCAGTTTTCATGAGCTACCTTGTTTAGGTCTAAAAGTTTAATAGTATGGATGTGAGAGGTTCTGTGCCAGCTGTTCTCTGTGCCAAGTATTTGCAGGCACGTATAATTTGTTAGTATAGACACAGACATCGTGTCTAAATCATGGAACAAATGTACCGTGCACTGTGCTAACTCTGCAGATCTACTGGATAGAGGGCAACCTTGATCCCTTCTTGTCATCCAAAGGAAACTTAAGTTCCAGAGGAATGGTACACACCTCAATACAAAGCAAGGATCTAGCCCAGATATGTATATCGCAGCTCAGGAACTGGGGAGAGCTCTTGGGTCCCACAGTTTTGTACATCCATTAAGTGATACAGGCATTTCTCAATCTACTTATGGGTTAGAGAACATGGCCACTGTTGGCACAGAAAGGACTTCTCAGCAGCATGAGAAGAATGCACAAGACAGTGACAGTCATGGACAAACACTTTCCACTGCTTTCAAGCTTCTTAATTCTAACTTGCAAACAAAACTGTCACTGCACCTCTGCTGACACATCCCCTGTGCCTTCTCAGGCTCCTGCACAACCAACACTGTATTTTCTAAGCCTCCAAACCAAGAACCTGTATGACCTCTATCACCTCTCGGTGCACTTTTGTGGCACTCCCTCATAAGAATGTAACACTTTGAGCTGTTACAAGACCCAAACTTGTAGTGACACAACAGATGTGCACAGGAGGAATGTAGGCATGCAAATAGTCAGGTTAGATCACGTTAGAGATTCATCATGGTGCTTAGCAAGGGTCTTAATCTCTTAATTACACAATATTACTTATTATGCATTCTCATAAACACAATTACTTTTTTTTATGTACTTTTATGTACTTATTAAACCAGGTTATCTCAGGTAGGTGGTAACAGGAAGCGCTGCACTGGCACTATTCAGATATTGAATAAGGAATGTCTTACACTTAATAAAAAATTAAAGTTTTAATCAAAATTATGACATTCTTGACAATGAGAAACAAACATTCAAACCAAGAAACAATGATAATTAAAATTTTCAGAGTAGTTACCAAAAAACTTGTTACAATGACTGTCTAGAAGATCATGATAACCTAGTTAAACATGAAAGCTTTGCTGCCAAACACCACAAAATTTGCCTTCCAACTAGCAGTTACTATGGCAAAACTTAAGAAAAGCTTTGAGCCATTTCAGTTAAGGAGCTACCGAAAACGCCCACAGCAGTCCCCAAAACTCAGAAACTGTCACCAAGTTTAAATGTTTCAGCTACAGGTCTGAGCTGCTGTTTTCAATAAAATGAGTTACCGCCATATGGGACACTATGGACAGCTCAGTTGGCCAGAGCATGGTGCTAATACCAAGGTTGTGGGTTCCATCCTTGTATGGGCCACTCACTTAAGAGTTGGACTCAATCCTTCTGGGTCCCTTCTAGCTCAAACTATCCTGTGATTATGTGATTACAATAATATGCCAGAAAAACTACAGCACCTATAGTACCTTTTGCTCTTCAGGAGAATACTAAAGGTTAACATGTCTCTATCAATGGCAAATTTTGCTATTTTTACGATGTTTTCTATAAAAGTGACTTCTCATACATTAAAATGGAAACATCCTTAAGCATTCTTATGCCAGCAGACTAAAAACAAGTTAAACATTGAATTCCTACTATAGCATTCAATTGAAGCAAAAACGCTTTTCCAGTAAAGCTATTTTGACACAGACGCACTCTTCAACAATGTAATAAAGTAACTAAATATTTATAACTTACAAAATACAAGAACATTTTGTAGTCATAACAGGCAATGTTTTACTGTGGTTAGTACTAGAACTTAACATAGCAATTATGTATACTATCAGCTTTCCCTGATGAGGATTAACTGTAGGGGAGAATGTGAACAGATTTTGTACCAGGACTTCTAGACCTCCTCCTCACTCAAAATCCTTGTTATATTGCCAACAAAAATCTGATTATTAAAACCAGATGTAATTTACGGGGTTTTTTAATACTATTTTCTCTATTCCATGTACAGAAAAATTCTTAGAAAACAGTTAACTCTTTGTACAAATGTACATGAGTATTCAAATTAGAATCTAGGATGACTCCAGCTTTACTGTCAGTTACTACTCTTCCACAGGCTGTGGTTTCCCTAAGGTTGGCCCTCATGTATTCACTTCAAAGTATGGAATATGCAAATAGATGTAAAATACATATGATGCAGGTTATCAGTGATTTTAACATCAAACACAGATAACATCTTAGAAGATAAAAGCCTTGATTAATGGTATATTAAAATAACATCATTAGCAGTACCTTATCATACCTTATAAATTGTTTCATTTAACACAGGTACTACTTATAGTCAGGAAGCATACAAAATTATTCTGCACAAAAACACAATTTGGAATGTTTTATGAATTATTTTATGAAGTTAATAAGTAACTTACATGCTGACCCTGTAGAATAAGTTTTAAGTAAAGGGCATGTGCATTAATTACAAAAAATATAATTTAGCAAGGCTATCATGAATACAGGCTTTGCAAAGTATATCAGAACCTCACCTGAGAAGTAACAGTATAAATAATAAAAAGCCTTATGCAATGATAGCTCATCGGTTCAAAACAGTCAGACAGACAACATTATATTGTAACAACTTTCAGAAACTATTCAACTCTTAGCAACACAGTACTTAGATGTTGTCCATTCTTTTTAAAATTCTGGAATAGCATTCAGATAACAATGACAATGTTTTTAAAACTTCTTCCTTCAGTGCAGGGGAGACACAGAGGGCACAGTACATCCACGTACAACAATACAAATGCCACAAGCTTACCTGCAGCCTGAGCACTGTAAAGGGAAGGATCAACTAGAGGAATATTCTGAGGAGTAGGCTGAATGGTGCTACTTGTCACTCCTGCAAATCAATGCAAAAAAATGGACTTGGATTATTTTTACTTATTTGCTTTAAAAGTAAGCAAACAAAACAGAACAGGTACACCTAATGATTTTCAAATTAGGCAGCTGATAGCTTACTAATTCTGAAAATGTCTAACAAATAATTTTCATGCTTTCACTTCAAATATGAATGTTTTATAAAATAGAACAGTGTTGCAGTCCGGTTATGGCCTGCACCCTCCCTGAAGACAGCCTTGACCATAGAAAGAATCAGGAACAATATTTTTGGTAGATATTCATGGATGTTTTATTTCTCTGACCGCATGGCAGCCAGGAGAGACACAGACCAGCACATGGCAGCCAGGTCAGGCACGAACTCTGCCCCGAAGACCCAGGAATCACGGGACAACCACAGTTTTCGGGGTGGGGAAAACACTTATAGCCAATAAGGAACAGGATAACATCAGGGAGCTTGGAAACCCCGTGTAACCATGCCTCAACTCCCAGGGCCCATCCCCCCGGGGGGGGGGCACCTCCACAGAACAGAAGAATGTACAGACTGTCATCCATTTTACCAGTACAGGATTTCACAGAAACTGAATTTCAGGCATTAAAAAGTAGGAAAATACTAGTCCAAGAGACACTGGTTACCCTAGAGTATTAAGGAAAACCTGCTAAAGAAAATTGTGAGTAAACTTTTGTATTTGAAACCTGACTTCTACATTCTAATACCAGAGGCAGTCTATATTATTATATTTTTAAAGCCCCATGCCTGTCACCTCACACTTGCAAACTATCTCCTTCCTAATTCCTTCGAAAACGATTAGTGAGAATAAAAAAGCTAGCCAAGTTTAAAAGGGAAATAGTGGTGCTAGAAGAAGAAACAGCACTTTATGCTGTGAAGCATTCTTGTATCTGTGCTCCCATTCCAGGTACACTCATTTGCTTTGCTCCAAAACTGTATTTTTGCAGTATGTCCAAAACGTATCAGACTGGCATAAAGTTATTTCTACAACATCTGGTGTGTAGGAAGAGGGCATAATCACTTTTCTAAATTACATCACTCTACTGAATGACTGGTGGGGTTAAAACTATGTAATGCACAGAATGCATGTATTCCAACAAGGTACATATTCCAAAATTTTCAGATCTGGTAAAAAAACCCATACTCTCTCTCCCAGACCCCCAAATACCCCACCTATCTGAAAGATTTCCCTTGATGAAGCTGAAGAAAAGAGCATCCTGAACTCTTCATAGGGTGAAGCATTTTTAAAACGAGAAAGTAAAATAAAAGGAGGGATTGTGTGACAGAAATCTCATATGTTCGATAATACAAAAATGTATCTGAACAATAACTGATCATCAGGATTGAAATCAAGAGCTTTTAACATTTTAGTCTTATTAATCATTAATTAATAATTCTATTCTGTGATTCCTATAAAAAGGTCCCATAAGCTGTATTTACCAATCACTTAATAATTTTTTTTTAATACACCATCTGGGAAGGAACTTGTAATTTTTAAGAACTTGGTTTTGTTCCAAAAATTACACATAATAATAAGGATGTACGAGCCAATATGTTAAGCAGCAGGGACAAAATCCCCATTAATAATATTGTCTGAAGTCAATCACACTAAAGCACCTGCATGGGAAAAGGGGCACAAGCCAAACCAAACCAGTATGAATGGTACATAAGGCATGATTGCTACAGAGCTGTAACAACTTCAACACTATGTTGGACAAGCTCCCACATGAAGGAAAGCAGCTTGTCTGCACAGGGAAAGCTACATATGAAATGAAGCAATACAATTTCATCTATCAAGTGAAAGATTCAAACTGTGCTTTACAGTATGGATTTTGCAATGCAACACCATTTTACTGATTCAAGAGAGGACAAAAAAATTCTGTCTGCAGGAGCTGTCACTTTCTTAGTCCATATAAGTCTTTTGTAAAAGTGCTCCAAAATATGATTTACATATTTTAAAAAAACATAAAAAAATATTTCCAATTGCATTTTTACATTTTATCTTATGAAGATGCTTTTGGCACACAATACTGTTTTATTCTACTCTATATGTGATGGACTAGAATTTGGGCTCCAGTAAAGGCATGGATTTTTTAGGTGTGATTTGGACATACCTGTGTTATGAGGTACTTCAGCTGGAGTGTTGGCTGGTGCATGGGCACCTGGTGGTATATGTATGCCAGTGTAATTACTAGTTGGTGTGTTGTTAGCTTCATATGTAGATGATGATGATGGTTGAGTTGTTCCGCTATGGACAGAAGATGACCCCGCTTCTTCCCTTTCAGCATCTGCTAAAATGACACAAAATAAGAATTACTGCAATGGTTATGTACAAACACTTGAAAGTTTTGGCTTTCCTTAAAACCCTCTTTCAAATTTTTACTGCTAAAAAAATTGCCACCACGCAGTGTGACATAAAGGATCAACCCAAACCACACAGGGTTGATTTGAAAAGGTAAAAAGCAACTTAACATACAATAAAGATCTAGAAACTCATATAGTTTCAAAGATCTCTTCTGCTCAAATTGAGTAATTTCCTTACTGATCTGAATATAAGCTATCTGTCTCATTGGAACAATTTGTTATACCTTCATATACTGCATCCACAGAAGCTGAACAAGTTATTAGAAAAAGGCAATCCTTTACACTTTAACATATACATGAACCAGAATATGGAAAACTGTATTTGCCTTACAAACTCTTCGTAAAAGGCTAGACAGTGCCAATTCTTTTACCCCATATCAAACCACAAATAAGTAGGAACTAAGAGAAAATTGGGGAAAGTAATACCAAACAGAAAACTAAATGCACCTTAGCTAAGTCATAATTGCATCTAGAACAGAGTACGTAATGAGCCATAAGAATAATGAGGTTCAATATACCCCACAGTATGTACAATGAATATACATATTTTTCAATCTAGTCATGTTCTTAAGGTTCTGGTCTAGTTTATTTAATATTGCTTTAATGGCTAATGATCCAGTTAATTTAGAATATATGGTTGATTCCTGCCCTTTCATTTGAATTCAGTTCAGTTTATAACAACTGATTTCTATTTACTGGTACTAACCTGTACCAGTAATGTCAGATGGAACAAGCACAGTTTTGGGAATTGCTTATTTAACAGCCAGTGCTTGACAGGGAACAAAAAAAAAAAAAATGGGAGCACAAAACTTGTATGTGTGTAGAGCTAGCAAACGAGATGTTTTTTAAGAAATCTACACTGATCTTCAACTACACAAGACTGCATGTTATGCAAACACTTCTACTGCTTAATAATTAAATGGTCTACTATTAAAAATATTACTATTACAAATATCAGAATTGTTTCCCATGTAAGTCCTTCTTCCTCCCAGAAAAAAACTTCACATGCTACCTTTATGAAAAATGCCTAAACACCTTCTAATTCACAATATGATTTACTAAAATAAAAGGCTGTAAAACAGAGTAAAATTAAGTATTGTCAGAACATTTTTACTGGACTTCAATAAATACACTGTGGTTTTATGGAACAATTTCTGACACATGCAAATGAACACCTGACAGGTTTCTGGAAGACAAAGCATATCTTAAGGTGCCAGATTTTTCCTTTGCTGTATTTTTTCTTAGTAGCTCATACAGCAATATTTTCTGGCTAACATGCATGTAAAAAAAATGAAATGTCTGAAAACTGGCAAAAAGGTGAGATTCAAGAGTAAACATTGCATATGCTATCTTTTAAATAATAATCTAATGATAGGAAACCATTTTTTGAATGCTATCTTTTTTACTGGTTTTGGTGTTAACTGAAAAAAAAATTATAAAACAGTTTCAGGAAAAAAAAAATTAAAACCACAGAGGCTTACTATACATAAAATGAATGAATTAGTTACGCACAACACTCATCATGTTGTCTGAAGCTGATGCTGCCAAATATTACTTGTAACACTATTACCAATTCTTTATAGCTTGGTCAAATTCTAGCCATAAAGTTGAATTTTCCAAGCTGGGTGTCTGCTTGAAACTAGGATTTTGGGAAAGCTGTTGTAAAACTTACTAAGCCATTTTTGAGAACGAGGCAGTGAGAGGAAACATGCTTCCACTGTGCTTAGTATCTCAGCCATGAGAAATTACCTGCAAATTCATGCCCACATTTAACCTGTTAATGCATGTATTCCTTTATTCTGCCCCTTCTAGCCTCCTGTTGCCCCTATCTGCTTCTCAAGGCAATTCTGACTTCTTTCTTTGCACTGACATATCCCATATCTGCAACCCCTTGCCCCATACTTATGTCTCTCTTGCACTGCTCCCATCTTCTTTCCAAGCCATTCCCAGTTGCAGTTTCCAACTTCCTCACTGCATAGTTCAGGGTCTCTAGTCACTCCTGCAACAGTGCAATGCTGTAGGCAGCACTGGCCATGGAATACATGAACTCAAAGAGTTAAAGTCTGGCAATGTTAAAAACAACCAAAAAAAGTGTTAGAAGTGCTGACCACCCATAATAACAGTACCTGCAAGAGGCAAATTCACAAAAGGGCAATCTACTTTTTAATCAGCTATTTGTATAAAAAGATTAAGCTCAACTGTTTGATTTGCTCATTATGCAATGGGCCAATGTTAAAACTGCATTAAACATAAAAGTAGTTTTGTTTAAATTAACTCTTCTTAGGTCTTTAAAGTGCCCAAATATCATAAAAGCATTGTAACTATTCTTTCTGGAAAGCAAATATTTAAAATATTCTTTATCAAAAACTGAAGTATTAGAAACATTTGAAGATACCCACTTCCAGTGTTTGTGAATAGTTCTTAACAGTAGTGCCAGATAAAAGGATTTCAGGCTGCTAAAAAAGAACATTTAAGTCAACAGAGGTTTTAAATTCTATGGTTAGAACATCCATAATATAACTGGGAAAAAAATCTTTCCCAGGGAATGGGCATGAATGCTAAAATATTAGAAAATTATTTTCTCATGCAGCACTAACAACCTAGAATTTCAAGTTCCTTACAATTTGCTTAAAGATGCTGAAATATTAGGCTGTGAAACAGTGATACAATTGTTTTACACCTCATTTCAGCTCCAACTGAGTTTCTTGTCTTGGAACCTCATCAGCCTTTGTGTTTGAATCCCAGCATAATGAATCCATGAGCTCTTTCAATTTTCTGCAGAGCCACTGTATACTCACACCACCTGTTTGTGTTTTTTAAAATTATTTTTTATTTACTGAAGGCAAGGCTTTGTGAAATAATCACCCCAGGCCCATAACCAACCATCCAAAGATACTTTTAATTATACAGAGGATTCTCAAGGCTTAATGGCATTTCCTTTTCTAGTGTAAGCGAGCACCGATCATGACTTAACTTCAGCAGCTCAATGCAGTAAATATAAAATTAGCAAAATTTTTATTTTTAAGGAGTCCACACTCCTCCAGTTCTCTGGACTCCTATTTTTACTTTTTTCTATCAATTTAATTTTTTTCTTTTTCTCATTCTGCTGCACTGTTTCTCTTTTGCTTGAGATGTTGCTAAAAGATTCACAATGTAAGGTTCTATTTGAACACTGCTTTTAAAAAACAAACTAAACAAGTATTTTTTTCCACAACAGTGAGAAATGAACTCAAAAATCCATCAACTTTTCCCACAGTGTTCTTTTTACCTGGTAGAACTATTAATGTTTTCTGAAATTCTGTAATAGAAATGTAGCCTACATATTATATATTGCAATGAAGGTGATTACATTTAATGTACTTACTGTGGCTGTATCATGACCATTTAGGAACTTTTCCCTATTTCCATTTTTTTTCCATTAGTGTAAAATCTTGTTGGATGACCTAGGGCTAATGCTAAGTAACCTTTATGTGTACTCTAGGACTTGTATTCCAACTGCATTAATAAATTAAGCATGTCATTTTAAGGTTTCCATGGTGGCATTCTGACAAAAGCATCCATAAATCCAACAGCAGAACTGCATAAGGCATGCCTATGTTACTGTAAAAATATCTCCAACAGTTACAGTATGGTTTTCAAGAATCACAAAAAAAATAACACTTTGGAAAAAAATGGTAATTTGTCAAGCTACAGAGACCTAGTTTCACTCTGTTTAAACAGACTTTTTCCACATGCTAGGGGAGGAAGAAAATGAGCAAGCAGAAAGGAATGGGGAAGGTCCAGTCATACATTCAAACAATACTGCTTTTCTTCTGATGCACAAAGCAAGAATTGAAACTCTTTTTTACTGATTCTTCTCATAAAAATTAATTTGCATAAAATTTTTGTCTTGATTATGTGAAACATTATGGACACCTACACTATGGAATTAACTGTCAAAAATAAACATCAACAGTATTTTTCATTTCTCAGAAAATAGGAGTGTGAGAAATAATCTCTCTACATGAAACACAATTCAACAACAAATCAAACAAACAACATATTGGCAAATTATAGAACTTGTGGGCACTTCATCAGAAAGGATGTTAAAATTTTGATTCACCCAGCATTTGTGCTTCTTTTAAGTTGCATGTAGACATAACCTGGTAATGAAAGCAAGAGTCTTCACCAATTCCCATTACCACCTGTAATGAATTGCAGTGAATAACACGGATTTGAGGAAAGCTTGAATTCTGCTTTCCTTCCTACAGCAGTTTCTTTTGTAGCAGAGAGCAAGTTAGTTACCTCTCCACATTAATAAAATTAAGAAAGAGCCTATCTGTTGCTTTTGAGAAATAATTAGCTTCTACAGGTTGCACACATGCATTTTTATCAAAAGCTTTGTAATGTTTACTTAGAAATTCCACTTTTGCAGTTGTTTAAAAGTCATAATTCACTTCACATAATCAGGTCAGCTTTACCACACCATGAGCCAGACCACTAAGGAGCACTCATCTAAAGCTGAAAATATTTAACTGTTCATTACATTCAATATAACAAGAGACTTTTCTGCCACATGTTGCGTTCTCCATTAAATCATCGAACTGGTGTAATTTGACAAAGATGCAGTGATGTTTGCAGTTGGAGTTGCATTCCAAGTATCTCTTGCTACAGCTGCATGGACAGTTAAGAAAACTGCCTTGGAAGAGACTGTATGTTGAAGTAGAAATTAGTTTGCTAATACTTCACTTCAAATACAGCTATGCCAAGACTGGAGCACATTTCAGTGGGTAAGATACCCATTGCAGTGTTTAAGTCTGTAGGGTGCCTTTAGGTTAGGAAAACAAAATAACAAGAATAAACAAGTAGCTTGGAAATAAAACTATCATACTTGGTATTTGTTCACAAGTATTTGAATTTCCTTATGCTGCAGTGTTTCTGGAGTAATAGTAATGTTTAATACATAAACAGTATTTTATCCAGGAAACTGCAAATAAATTATATTTGGCACCCAGGCTTTTAGACACTATAAAGATAATAATAAGCTGCAATAAATGTTCAGTACACATTCCCCTTAAAAAAAAAAAAAGAAGATAATATACTTTTTTTTTTTTTAATGTTAACACTGTCTAGGACATATAAATTACAATGTGGAGAAGGAACAAAATATGAGACTGCATGATGAAAAGATTGAGAACCAGAAGAGAAACTAGTTTCCTAATGTTCTGATATGTTTAAAATAAAACTAATGAGTAGAAAATGACGAGCCTACTCGTAACATGCTAGAAGTAAATTTCAAGTTCAGACTTCAAAATCCACTGAAGACTCAGGTATAGACCCCAAACACTAATGAATGTAAATAAACAAATATTACTTTTACGTGTATATTCATGTATATTCCATATGCGTGCACAAGTATAAATATATTGATCATCTATATTAACACATACGTTCACAGAACTTTATGTAGCCATCCCTATAAGGTGGCTCTAGAAGTTAGATACAAGCCCTGCTCTACAAGTTAGATTTTTCCCTTTTGCACTGTAGATTTGCTTATTGACCCTTTTTATTTGGAGAAATTTGTATTACTAAATTCAAGCTTAAGAGATAAATTACCATCAACTGAATTGACAAGCCACAAAGTCCCACATGCCAGCTCAGAAGAAAAATTACAAATTATTTGATGTTCTTAGTTGTTCTATTAGGTATGTGAAGAATGATACACAGAGATTGTCATTGTGCACAACTAGTCTGTTTCAATCTGCACAGTGAAAACATCCATTTCAATGACATCCTATTTCATAAGAGATCAATCTTAAAATTTGTATACAATCTGCACTGAAGAAAAAACCAATGAAACTGACGAGTACTGAAAGCAAATCAACTTGTTCTGATACACATTCAGTTTCATTAAGTGGATGTCCTTAGAAATCACCTCCTTAACTGTTAGATAAAGTGGGAACCTCAAGGTCCCCTGTACAGAGAGCTCAGGTAGCCAGAGGGAGCAACTGAAAACACAAGGAAAAGGAGGATGAGTGAGAAAGAGGCAGAAAATCCAACTCAGTAATTACTGAGTAGGCCATAAACCTGTTTTGAAACCAGCATTATTATACAGGGAGAAAGGAGCTGTCTCACAAGCAGGTCTTCGCTTTTAAGTTGAATTCACTTATGATCAGTCCATTTTCAACTCCTACTTAACTTCTGAGAGACAATAAACTGGGAACGGGATCATAACTTTACAGAACAGACTTAACAGAAGGACTGTGACTAAAGAAATCCATGGTTCTGGCCCAAAGCTGACAATGCCTTCTTAGAGAGTAGCTGTATTCAAAATAATAATCTCCACTACAAAGAAAAAAATATTTTATTAAATAAGTCAATCACACAGTAAGGTCCAATAAAAATAACAGCAGGAAAAGCTGAAAAGAAGCAGTAGAAGGCAGCCCATTGTGAATGGAACATCAACTGGGGAAGCTGTGCTTCCTGAGGAGTGCTCCCTGAAGAACTGTGCATACCACCACTTCACCTTGGCACAGCACTCTGCTCTCTTAAAAAGAAAAGGGGAACACGTACCAAAACTCTCTCCTTCCATTCCAATGGGGCCAGGCTGAGGAGTCTCTCCATTCTTCAAGCAGTTATGAATGTATGCTGCCTTCCACCTGGCGTACTTCCTGTGCTGGGCATTCTGGGGGATGAAAAAGCCAGCCATTTTAACCACTCACTTCTGTGAATAATTGCATTCAAAACAGAAATATAAACATAATTTTCCACTTTCTCTGCTCTCATTTGACACCCTTTTAAAGATAAACCACATGTGTAAAATTAATAGGCGAATTTAAAAAATAATTAAAATAACAGCTCTAACAAGATCTCAGCCTGAAAGGAAAATGTGGAGATCTTCAATTAGTGCAGCATATCAGGAAAAGGAAATAAATTATACCAAGACCATCTAGTATGAAAGACATAGCACTGTGTAGTAATTACTAACATCAAATAATGAAGAAAGCTTCCTATATCCATAAACGTACATGATTATTTATTTCAGATTTAAATACTTTAAACTTAAAATGCTACTGCTGCTGATCAGAAATATGAAATCTTTTCTAATTATATTATTTTAAAATTGAAAAATTTATTTAAAAGCATGAATACAGAAAGGCTGATGTAATTGCAGATTAATGTCATTTGTTTGTAATATTCTATGACATTAAGGTTTTCCATTTTGTTTTTTAGAATATACTTTACTGTTCCTAGGTACAACTTCTAACATGTCAAAACATGAAATGAAGATTGGCAAGTTTATGCTTGGGACTGTTACAATAGTGTTTGTTTAATCCAGGAAGAGTTCTCAATTGTTGCATGAAATCTTAAACTGATTATGCAAATCAACTACTTTGTCAAATGCTGTATGGGAAACGACCAGTTCTGACAGTTATGAGATAATATAAATCAAGGAACAAGGCTGAATATAAACAGATGAGAAATGTGGAAGGATGAGTGGAATAATTTGCCCAAATGAACAATGCAGGTTGTGATAGCATGCTTCACATCAACACCAAAATTTTAAAAATTAATTTTTTGAATTAAAAAATTAAAAATTGATTTGGAAATTAAATCCAAAGTTCCTTAGAATTAATATACTGAAATTCAATACTGTACTTCACAAAGTCTATTGCACTGTCATCTAGAACAGGGTAGAGAGACACAATACAAAGGGTATCTCCAGCAAGCTCCCTTGCTCATGTTTAAGACACTGTACCACCGAGGATGCTCAGGCATCCCAGGAGAAAGATACGGTCTTCATTTTTGAAAATAAGAAAAAGAGCCTATTCTGATGACAGATTTATTAAAATGCATTCATTCTACCTCAGAAAGGAAAACTGCAATTGGAAAACATGGCTTTCTGTTAAACTTTGTTTTAATAATCACTTCTGGTTAGTCAGTGTTATAGATTAGATTCCTCCATTTTTAACAAACACAGTAGAAGCCACAAAATGCAGAAAACACACATCCAGAATACGGTACTTTTAGAGAAGATTATTATGCAATATTTAAGAGCCTATACATCTCCCCTTTGTTCTAATATGGTGATTATTTATTGATAAAGCGTGAAGATGCTGTTGTATCAGGCATCCATCTCAGGTGCTGGCAACTCAGCATGGCAGGAGTGGTGTCTGTGAGGAGAGGCCAGGGCTGCCTCATGCTGGATAAAACCAGCTCCAGTGGACCCACCTTGGGACATAGCTGAGACCCCCCGCCATCTGGTGATGCCTTGGGGGGAGCATATTTAAGGATGGGCCACGCACCCCCAACCCCCACACCGTAGATGCTGGATGGAGAGAGAAAGGAACAAAGTGTTTCATATCTGTCCTGCATTCCAACTGCAAGGCTTGCCATTCCAGAACTGAGAAGTGAAATGCTGTTGGTTTTGGTTTGTTTTTAACATGCACTGCTGTCCATTTTTGGAATGCTGCCTTACTTAATGAATGTTACTACTGAGGTAAACTAAAAGAATGCTGCTATCACAGAGCTTCCTACTGATCTGATCTGTAAAACACATCTTCCAGAAAATCCTTTAGCCTAGTTCTAATATGGAGATATAGAACATCCACTCTTCATCTGTGACATCCACTCTTCATCCGTGACACAATCCATTCATACTACCCAAAAATCAATCACTTGCCATTTAAAAAAGTACATACTAGGTTCAATACCCATTTTCTGATTCTAGGTGTCAAATATCTGCTTTCTATGCCTTCTGCTGTTGATTTAAAAGCCTTTTAATAGTTGATAGTCCATACATATGAAGGCAATTTCAATTATCTACTGAAAAAATAGGCAGGCAGTCTGAATACAGGTGCCATACTATATAACCAGGTGTTAGGCTGGCTGCATTTCAGGCAAACAAAAACTTCTCCAAAAGTCCAAGACCATCAAGTCATACTTGCCCCATCATCTCTTCATGTGAAAATGGATAAGGAAACTGCTGAAATGTAATGATGCTATACAGAAGAGCAAATCTTTCCTGTATTTTTTGTACGCACTCTCTTACCGTCTTCATCAATTAAACAAAATGGGAGAATTCTGCTTCTTTCCAATTACAAAGCATTTCTGTCCTTTCAGCATCAACATTAAAAAACCCCAACACACAGTAGAAAACATAGCACTGCTAGCATTCTGTACTGACATTTTTAACAATTTCTTCCATCTTCAAAGCAGGATTGCTTCAGGTACTCTGAGGAGTCAATGGATCAGTGCACTGTCCTGTGCACTGGATTCCTACAGACTGGTTTTTTTCAGTCCAATTCAATGTGCAAATGTGCATTCACTCTCTGGCTGTAGGAAATGTTATTACTGGATCTAGTAAAGGATATCAGGGTGCAAAGCAGGCAGTTTTAAGAGAACACATCAAAAAGCAAACTTATCTGTGCCTCTTGAGAAGATGAAAATTTTAGATTGGTATAGTCTCAGGCTATGGAAGACAAACACACTTGCAAGAACTCTTCACCAAGCATTTCTCTTGGGTAAGACCTATCTTAAGTATCTACACTTACATCCTATAATATTCAAGAAGTGCACCACTATCAAGACCATTCTTTTACCTTCTTTCCAATATTTACAAATGTAAGTAGCCACAACAACTGCCTTTTAAACTGAACAAGTATGACTGGACATTAGGCATACTTATCAGACTGGGGATTTACATACAGGATGTCAAGTCTGTGAATTTCAAGCAGGACATGGAGAAAAGTGAAGCTGGGAAAAGCTAGGAACTTTGCATTATTTTTCCCCTATAAGCATTCCCACTTGCTCAATGTAATGCTATGTGTTCCACAGTAATAATCAAACGCTGAATTTCTAACTGATACTGAAATACTTAGCATGATTCTTTATGGCTTACTAACAAGTATTTGGCTACACTATTAGAACCTATGTTCTTTGAAATGCATATTCATGGATTATAAAAGCAACGTCTGTGCTCAGAAAAGTAATCAGATAAATACACTCATATGCCTGATACTTACCTCTTCAGAGAGATCCCCAAATACTGTTAGAACATCTATCAGGAGACTTGCAGTATAAAAGGATTTTATCATGTTTCTGCAAAAACAAAACATTTTGCTAACTTGGTAATGTCATTCTCTCAGAATCACATTTTAGGAGTTGTCATCTTAGATCATACTGGCTTATTTCAAGCCAAACATTGCTATCTTTTTTCCTTTTAATCTGAAGTTACAGAAGCTGCTTCACAACATTTAAATCTAGCAATATATTGATTAGACTCCTAACTACTGTGCAGAAAATGTTCGGGATTTTTTAAAACTGGTTACGTGTTCTGCACTTAGTTTCTAGTTTGGAACATTCTTTGTAGAACATCAGAAATCCTGTATGAGCTTAGAAAAATAAAGGAACATGCCGTAGTAATTGCTGTAAACCAAACCACATAATGGATCATCACAACTATTTTACTATCACTGGTAAACAGAAACTATAACATGCTCGATGTAAATAAAGCACAATATTAGCCTGTGATTTTAGAAGGCTTGCCAGTAGGTGAACAACCCTCTAAGGAACATAAGGAGGAGGATATCAGTTAATGTGTGAAGTTAAAGACCTAAAAGTAGTAACAAATGGAATTTTCCAGAAGAGAAAAGAATGTATTAAAGCCCAATTCTTGTTTCCAGTCAAATTAAAGTGTGTTTGGATATTCAAATTCCCTGACCAGTATCTTAATTCAGATAAGAAACCCAAAGATTTTCACCTACTTATGAAATTGCCCAGCTCTGTCTTCATTGTCTGCATACAAAAACATTTTCAAGGCATAATTCTCCACATGAGCAGAACCAACAATTTCCTGAGTAATTGCTTCATTATCACCAAATTGCTTTTTCATCTGAAAAATGTTGGAAAAATACATTAATTACTTTATTAGACTATAGTAATTCTCCAAACACAAAAAGAACCTGGTGATTTAAACAAAGTCAAGTACAATTTAAAAAGAAACAATTTATGCTTTGTTTTACAAATCTCCAGCTTCTAACATAACAAACACTAAAAGCAGCACATGAAAGAGAAAGCACATTCTTTTAAAGAGAGAAAAATTACCAATAAGTAGCTCTGAAGCTTCAGTCACAAAATGCTTATAAAAACTACCCTCCCCCCAAAAAAGTTAAAAATAAACACAACTATAATAGTGTGAAGGAATAGCAATATATATTTGTCCCCTTAGTATCTGAAAGACCAGGCATTCTGAAGCCGGTGTCAGGATTCAACACAGTTCAACTGGTAAAGTAATGCACGCTTTATAGAGGTGCTGTAGATCAGAGTGATCATGTACCTTCCCTTTTGTAAGGTTATTTCACTGCAGTTCATTACATCTTTCAAAGTATCTGAGCCCTACCTTGACCGGTCTAGTGACCTATGGATTTACTGGGATTTTCAGTGTAAGCAGTGTATTTCAATTCAAAGACCTCTTTTCAAAGATGTTAGAGTACAAGAATCCTCAGGTTTCCTAATAAAAATCAGTAAAGCAAACAACCCTCCAACAGTTACAACAGGTGGATTTACAGCTTCTGAATAGGCTTACTGTTTGCACCTAAGGAAATCTCAGGTTATCCTTAGAGAACAAAAACAGGAACACTGCATGATACTAACCTGCAGCCTTTATTTTGCCAAAAGATTTAAAAACAATCTCTGAAGGGTAGTTATTTTTCACTGTGCGTGCGAAGAAAATTTAATCATGAAGGCAGCATTTCCATATTTTTTAGATTGCTGCCAACTTTCTAAGACATAGAACATTGCCAGAAAAGTTGCTTTATTTCAGTAGTTAAATATAAGCTTTCCAAATGGAATTTTAAATTTAAAGGCTTTCATCTAACTACTCTATGTGGTTTTCAGAAAGTATTTGTTTTACAAAGTGTAATTTTCTAGTAAAAGTACGAAAATTCATAAGTTCAAATGAAAGTTCAAAAAACTGAAGCTAACTCAGGAAGAAAGCTGTTTGTATACATGGATATTTCCCCAACCTATCTGTACACCTCACACTCAGAAAATAACTGATTACTATACTTGATCTGATGCTCAATTATTTCAAACACACAACTAACACTGTTAGATTTCTAAAAGTATTAAAGTTAACCAAGATGTCTGGTTCGAAATTATCCTTCACACAGTCTGCAATTCAATACAGCAGTACTGGTGTTTTAAAAGCCGATGCAAAATTTCAACCTAAAAATCCATTAAAATTAAACCATTTAGGTTTAATTTTACAAAAAATTAAACCGCACCCCTCTGCGCCCCCTGGTGGTTACGGGCAGACTGGAAACTGCAGCTACTAAATTACAGCGAGGGTCCAACCTTTCCATTCATCTGAATTTCCTAGCCCCAAAACTGCTCTGTTAGACTTGATTAGGAGTGCTCTCTCCATCCTTCCACCACTCGGACACATAGAAGAATCTTCAATACCTGTGCATCAGTTGTCACACAGACAATCTTACCAGTAACCAAAAGGTGAAACCATGGATTTTTGCTGCTTTTTTAGTCTTTTCAGTTTTGAAACAGAAGGGGTAACTGAATGCTGCACATTAACTGCTTCAGTACCACAAATAATCCAGAAAATTCCAACAATTCTTAGGAAATGAAGAGCAAAATCTCATTGAGTTTTAATCTCACCTCTCCTGCCATCTCTCTCTCCTTTTGAACATAAACCCCAGGTCTATGAAAGATGTCAAGATCAATGAAATAACACACCAAGAAGTCACTGCACACTGAATTTTCCATTGCAAAAAATCAATGATAAAAAAAGCAAGAAGCCCAAGTTATTAAAAAAAAAAAAAAGATAAATAGTTCATATTTCATTTTTTTCCTGAAGAATCACAGAATGGTTTGGATTGGAAAGGACCTTAAGGGTCATCTAGTTCCAACTCCCCTGCTGTGGGCAGGGATGCCATTCACTAGATGAAGTTGCTCAGGACCTATCCAACCTGGCCTTGAATACTTCCACGGATGAGTCATCCATCTTTAAAAACTGAAGGCTGTTGTACTAGTTTCACATAAACTCTTCGGGCATTGCTAGATTTTGGATGGAATCACCATTACAGAACAAAAAAAGAACTGCTGCCTCATTTTTCACCATTACTTTCTGCTTCCAAAAGAGCACTTAGAATTTAAAACCAACAAACTTCTTCCTTTGAGAATACTGAAAATTACAGGGTATGAACATAAACAGCTCTCGGAACTTAAACTGACCATCTGTACAACAACTTTACCTTTGTGTAACTCTGTTTTACGAAAGGTTTTTAATAGTATCAGGTCCATTCAGAAGAGTGTGGCATAGACCCTTACCCAAACAGATTAGACTGTGCTTACAAAAATTCATAAAATAAAACGTCCAATCTCTAACACAGAATACAACCAGAAGTATCTTAATCTTTTAAAGAATATTTTAAAAAACTCCCTAGATATCACAGTTTAGGTACAGATTTCAAAAGCATCCAAGGAGTAGGCTATTAAACCCTACAGCAGTGAAAATAACTCTAAGACTTCAAGGAGTCCAAGGCAAATTAATTTAAAAAGTCTTCCAGAACACCTGCATTAACTTCATAATGAATTATGATTTGTTATGAGAATATGTACAAATAAAGCATTGTAATTTGTACTGTCTACACAAAATCTTACAGCAAAATTTCAATTATGTATGTGCATGCACATACAGCTTTTATCTCCTTCCAATCCTTCTGCAATTTATTACATACAACTGAAATTCACACAGTATGCTTGTATGCAGAATAGTTGCAGAGAAGAGACAGTATTTCCAGAAGTTTAAATAAAAATTAAATTAATATCATGATCATTTTTGAGGAAAGCAATAAATTCTACTTACAGCTTCCAACTGATCCATGAGTTTGGATAAAAATTTACGGCATTCTGGGGTTTTACTATCAATCTTCATCCCTGTTTGCATTGCATACAAACGACCTTGAAATGATACAAAACACACAAAAAGCACCAAAAGTGATTATCTAAGGCAAAACCCATAAGCAAACAAAGCAATGGCCCCCCAACACACCTGAAAGGCAAACTCATGATTTAACCACGTAACCCAATACCAGTGAGTAGCGACAGTGAAATGTAAGGTTTGACCTTGCAGAGATACTAGGAGATTTTTGGGATGTTTATGCTTTATTTTTCCCCAACGTCTATTCCTACTCATTTCAAAATGATGTTTGTATCACTATTATGCAATATTTAGTGCTTTTATAAATTACCACCACCCTCACTTGCAAGTCTCTCCAATAGGAACTTCAAGTTGATTTGAGAGAGTGTATGGATATAAATGGAACTTCATGTAGCAGAAGCAAGTTAGCCTTAAAACACTTGAACAAATGGTATTAAGCATCTACCATCTCCATGTACATGCATACATAGCACCAAAACACTCAAGACACAAACCTGATCTTTAAGTCAGACAAAACAGACTTTATCAAACTTTCCCTGCAAGAAGTTGCCCCTTTTTAATAAGATTTTGAAAATGAATTATTAACATCTTCTGATTAAAAGTTACCTTTTAACTACCAAAAATCTGTGTGTTTTAGATTTACACATGGCAGAACTTAATAGGCTTCATGAAACTGTGGGCAAACTCCTGTAAGTATTATTTATTAGGATTAACGCACACTGAGAAGGGAAAATGGCCAGAAACATTCAGTAATGAAATGCAGAACATTTCCCACAAAAAACCCATTCCTCTAACTCTCACTTCTGACTCTCAAGGGAGTCCTACAAAACACTCTCAAATGCAGAGTTTAAGAGTCAAAAGCTGTAACTCCACCACATACTATCATGAGGTAGTTATTACGGAATACGCCTAGTCCTTCGCAGGACACAGAGGTCTGCAAGCAATCCTTACTTGCTTCACAGCTTTAGCATCTCGCTCCTCCTAAGCCCCTCTTCGTACACTACCTTCGAATTACCGCAGTAAACATTAATGTAACACAATTGTCACCACATTGCACTTATCCTGATGCTTGCTGCAGAAGAAAACATATGCTCAAAAGCTTGTCTGCCTTTTCCATCTATTTGGACATATATTAGACATCAGTTTGTCTAATAAAATTAGGTATTTTTCTACAAAACTTACTTAGATTCTGCTGGTGAGCACCATAATTCAACTAATTTTTCTGGATTTTTAAAGTAGTATTTCCCATTTCATATACAACCGAGTGTTCAAACCAAGTGTACATTCCTTATTTGGGACTGCAAAGCTCACTAAGTTTTGAATGTTAAAGCTGTTGGTTGCCCAACCACTTAAAGACACTTTTTCTGAAAAATAAAATACTTCTGCTCTCCAATGTCTCTCTAGTTTTACTATTACAATGTATAACAGGATCTAGCATCTTCGTATTCAGGTTTTCAGTAAAGAACAACCATGTGAAAGTCCTGAACAAAACTAAAGGAATTAAAGACTAAGAACAACTACACTTGACCATGACAAATGGAAGAATTGCTACATAAGTTTCATCAAGTGACAACATTATTATTGAGCTTATTACTGATAGGTACTCTTAAGCCCACCTTATTTATCTTCAGGATGCTGACATGTTAATGTTAAACATTACAAAAATACCACACGTGAAGTTGAAATTAGATTTCAAAGAAATTCAAACACAGAAAGATACAGAGAATCTAAGGCACTAAAATTGTCCATCAATTAAAATACCATCATCACATGACAAGGAGCTGAAGCGCAGTTTTAAATTGATTTTAAGTACATACTTGATTGTAAGCTCCCCTGAACACATTTCATGGTATAATTTAAAAATAGAAAACTTAAGAATTAACATAAGGTTGCTAAACCTATGAGCCATCTAGACCAGTTACTTCTTTTTGATGGTGAAAAGATCAGACATTTTCAGAGGCAAATAAATTAATTTTAGACTGACATGCATTAGGGTGACAAATTCAAAATACATTTGGTCATTACAGGATACAGATTTACCTTACTTGCTGCAGTATGCATCTTCAGATTTTGTTCATAACTCATTTACATAAAAAGAACTCTTTCCATATAAATCGATCTTGCAAACATCTTTAGTCTTGATCAGTTTAAAAATTAAAAGTACTTCTTATTTGTAACTGTTACTCTTTTGTTACTTACATAGGGACTTTTTTTACTCTCATTGCAAATACATTCATTTAAATACTGAATGCCAGGATAATTTTTTCTTCACTAATATCCAAAGGGGTTTATGTACAGGACTGTGACATCTGTACGCCTTGTATGAAGCCCTGAAAAGCCAGCCCTCTCCCCTCTTAGGATTTTGGAGGGTGAGAAAGACTTTAGGACTGCTTCAGGCACCCCAATGAACAAATGGAGAACCCAAGTCCTGAACACACAGAAATTATGTATCAGGGAACAATAGTTACATATAAGAAACATGTTTTTCTTGTCCATATATAACTTTACATTGTGGGTGACATCAAGCAATCTTCCACATCAACACCACTTCCTCCTAACAAAAGATTCTAGGATCAAGAACCCAAGGTTCTAAGGTTGTTAAAGATCAAAGGACAATTATCCAAAGCACAGATAGTCAAGAAAGCAAGATGGTGCTCTAGAAGCAGCAGCTCTAAGATACTAAGAACAGAGACATCCTAGAGACAGACTATTAACGTCACCTGAGATAAGATTAAATGTGTTCCACCTGTCAGAGCAATTACATCTCTGTACCACATAACTGACCATAGGAGACAGTTACCCCATGCAGCCACCTAGTCCCAATTTGTATCACTGCCTACAGAAATTAAGATTTCCTGAAAGATCTTATTAACTAGCAGAAGATCAAAGCACACTTAAGTTACCCAACAAAGAAGTCTACTGTGATCTTTAAAAGCTTTTGAAGTCCAGAATTTTTGCATGCTCACTTCTTCACATACATTTATATGTTTCAAAGAAGGACTAACCTGTCCAGAGACTGGCCTCTGATGAGGCAGTCACTGAGATAAAGGCAAAAGCTGTTTCTTTTTTCTCAAGTAAGTGGTGATCAAGAAAGAGCATGATGTCTGTGAAAAAGAGGATGACAGAGCATCACTACCTAGTAGCATTCGGTGCCAAAAGGTAGTCTTGGCTCAGATACCATTGATAAAACAACCTTACTGCAATGAAAGATGAGGCAACCTTTAGGTCAGAAAACATAGACCAGACACTACCAGTCGAAATGTCTATGAACATCCGTTTCACTTGATGAACTGAAGATACAGAAAGAAAAGAGCACTCTCCACAGTCTGAATCTCATCAGTGACACACAGAATGTTGTTAAGTACGTTTAGGTACACTTACTGTTTTACTCAGTGCTGCTCTAGTCAAAAGTAGGGCTTCAGGATTGAAAACCTCTATCATTAAACTTACTAAGCAAACAGAAGGTGAAAGAGTTGAAAAACTGAAAGAACTAGAGATTTCTTGGGACAACAACAAAATAGGAAGAGGAGGAAATAATGTGATATTTATCTTTAAAGACACTACTGAAATAAATATAATAATCTTATTAATGTTTTGAAATTTTCCTTCTGAAATTATCTGTATGAAGAGCAATATGGGAATGAATCTGAAAGCAGTAAGCAATCCTTTGCCTTACTGCTGACAACAAGAAGAAGTGTCTCCTAGTTCTGCTCTTTCCATTTTTGAGTATTACTGTATCAGATTCCTAGGGAAAAATTTTTAATATATTTCCAAACGCAAGTTCTTCCATGTCTCTGTCTTCTGTCAACCTCTCTGCTCTAATTTTGAAATGTCCCAAGTATTCTACATGAAGGCTATCTGTAAGACTGTGTTGGTTTTGATGCTACTACCTTTGCCATTTAAAGTGTTCCCTTGCATATCTTTTTTTCAATGTGTGCTTGATCACACAGGTATTATTTATTGCAAAGATACATGACAGTAACTGAAAAATATGCTTTCACCTACTGAAGGAAATCTATTAATGTCCTTTTCCTGCCTAACTTGCAGCAAATGGGCAAACTCACTTCATTGCTAAATTTTCAGCAGCAAGGGCAAAACATACCTTTCCTGTGTTAATATCATCAATCAAATTTTAAACTGGCAATTAATGCTCAAAAAACTGTCCTCCATGTTTATGTTGACACGCAATCTCAGTAGCAAATAATTCATAAGCAAGAGGTCAAAAGTTTACCGCCTTCAACACCTCCGCTAAGAAAGTCAACAGTGAAATGTGTTCAGTTGCCCCCCTTCTCCCACATCTAAAAGAAAACAAATTATTTACATTCCATTATATACAGCTGTTCTGGTTTCTGTAATACTGCAAAAGCAGTGGACAGTATTACTACTATGCTTGCTAAGTCTCAAAACTTTTGCTTTAATAGAAGTGGTTCCATTTCTAGTAAGTGGAAGGTAATCTCCTGAAGAGTATAGACGCCACAAAATAAGTCCTCTTAGTGTTCTGTACTACAAATGCATTGTTTTACCTTATAGAATACCATACTTGAAAGGCCATTTTACATCAAAATCATTTCAGTTTTCTCTTCAGAACTTCTCTCTATACAGTGAAAAAAATGTTTACAGTGCATGTCCCTAGTGACCTGCGATATACTGTTAAAACTAAAGAACTTGACTTCCAGGAGCCCTTTGCTTAGGAACTTCTGATTAAAAAAAAATCCTCTGTGAACAGCCAAACTTCTGGAAATGTTGATGTGAAAGACAACTAAACCCATACATTGTAGCTGCAAAAGTTCTCAAGTTTTTAAAGCCTAAATGGAGTATATCAATAACATAGACAACCTTGGAATTAAGTGACCAGTAATTCTTATCTCTCTTCACTATTTATGATGAAGATCTGGAATATCTGGAAACAAATAGGTGAATGAAATTATTCCTCCTTTTCGTTTTATGCACTCAGCTTTATAATAGATACAACTATTTTTTGCTCCCCTCTATTCAAACCAAGTAGCAAAAAATACTTTCATGCGGCCAACAAAGTAGTATAGTATGTGCATAAAGTAAAGTACTAAGGAGGTAAAGGAGGCTACATAGAGCTAATGTTTAAATACTAAGTAACATCATAAGTAGAGCTAAAGTCACTTGTAATTTTACACACAAAGACACTACTGTTTTGCCAATTATTAACTAAAAGAGTTTGCAGACAGGACATTTATCTTCAAATTCATAAAGACTTGGCAAGTAACCATTCTCACAAGAATGTTATGCCAAGACAACTACAAAATATACATCTTGATTTGCTGCCCTTAATCTTTGTTCAGTAAATACTAAGTGTGGGTGTGATGGCTGGAATTATACAGTGAGCTTTACAGAAACTTCTCTCCCTTTATTTATGTCACGTAATACCATGTTATTTTTCCTTTGCTAATACACAGCACAATTTCAGAGCAAGTATTTTGTCTTTAGTATGTGCCAGACATTCATTCCTCATACACAGTAAGTTACTCCAGATTTATGTTTGGATAACAACTGAAACTCCCCTCACTCCCATTTTAAACTAACTTTGTGCCAAGTAAAAAATACTGGAGAACAAAAGTTCCAGCCAGCAAGCATGCACAATAGGTTGATTCTCTATCTTCTAAATTCTGTCCTACTATCCATCTTTCTTTTTCCTGGTCTAACAGGGTCAAAAGATTATACTTCTTTTTCTCTGTCCGTATTTAATTCTCTAGCATAGAAAATAAATTACTAGCAACTGGAATATTTTTGACATTTGATAGTAACAAACTGACATAAAATAGTAACAAATAATATTGCAATAAATTTTAGCCATATTTTGATTCTGATTAAGGGATGAAAGCTTCTCCAGGCCATAATTTATTACTCATTCATATTCTACATCTTCCTCTTCCCTTTGTCAAACCACTGACAGAAAAACGTTTGTTAAATGCTTGGTACAGGAAGCCAACAGCTGGAATACAAATGTGGGAAGCAAGGGGGACAAAGACACTAAATTGGATTCTACTCAAATCCAAAACTACTGGAAACATATTTTCATATAAAAACGAATTATTCTTGCTTTTATGAACATTAATGTGTCATATTTCAATCATGTAATTTCTGCATGCAGATCATAAATATATGATATTTCTACATGGCTAAGTCCAAGCCATCTGAATTCAAAGACTTTTAAAAATAGATTTAACATATTAACAAACTTGGAAGGCCTTACACTGTCTCCTCATTACATGATGCTGAAGGAAACTGGCAAAAGACAAGACATTAGGGTGGCAGCATCAACTCCAGAGAAACTAGATTACTTTCTAGATTACTAGATTACTAGATTCTAGATTACTAGAAACTAGAAATACTTATTTTCAAGTAAAATTAACTTAAGGAAAAATGTAAGGAAAAAAAAAATCTAATGCAAAAGTGGGGGAAATGAAGACTAGAAAAAATAAAATTAAGAAAGTCAAAAGAAGATAGCATAATCACCCTCTCATCCCCTCAGATTCTTTTACAGTATTCTAAATCTTACTGAAGAAAATGGGTGGATAATGGTACAGTATGTTACATGCTAGACAAATTTTGTCAAGTCAAAATTACCTCAAGTGCCTCTTAAAACTCCTGAAAGTTAGAGTAAGTCCCCTTACAATTCAATAATAATAATAATGATGATAATAATAATAATAATAATAATAATAGCAATTTATAGACAAGCTAAACAGGTGAAACAAAATTTCCAATGACTGGTAACTATTAAGGTTAGATGACAAAACAAATAACATAGTAATAGCTGCTATGAATCTCAAGAAATGACTGTATTCTACACTACCACACTTCAGTCTGGTTTAAGGATTTATTTTGGTCGTGTAAAATTTGAGTAAGAGAGTTATACGTACAATTCATATGCTTCTAAGCTTTTCTACAGTATTTGAACTACGCATATTTTTAAAAGCTTGTCTCTACAGTTAAATAAAGAAAATGTAATATTTCCAATTAAAACAGAAAAATTACATTAAACATGGGATTTATAGCAATTGATATCTCTAGAATGTGAAGAGAGGGCAGCTACTCTGGATTAGTGGTGGTCAAGTCATGAGTATAAAACAGCTTATAGGTTAGAGCACAAATCTGAAACACCCCCTCGTTTAGTTTAAACTGGAAGAAGTGTATTTAATGTCTTTAAACTACTCTGTGAGGTGAACCAAAGCACCCTAGATGACCATGAGATAAGCTTCCACAGTGCACTTCTGACCCTAATGGCTAACAGCATCCACAGCTCCATTAGGAGAAGTGTTGCCAGCAGGTTGAGGCAATGGATCTTTCCATTCTACTCAGCACTGGTGTGCCACACCTGTAGTCCTGGGTCCCCAGTATGAGACGTGGGAAGGGCCACAAAGCTGATGAAAGGCTAGGAACGTCTGTCACACCAAGAGAGGCAGAGAGCTCAGACTGTTTAACTCTTGAAAAGCAAAGGATCAGACAGTCTTTTTAATATACTTAAATACCTGACGTGAGGAGGGGGGCAGTGGGGAGTGGAGACAAAGCCAGACCCTTCTCAGTGGTGCCCAGTGACAGGACAAGAAGCAATGGGCTCAAAATGAAATACAAGAAATCCCATTTAAACCAAAGAGAAATCTTCTACTGTCTGGGTAACCACACGCTGGCACAGGTTGCTCCCAGCAGTTGCAGAGTCGCCATCCTTGCAGATGTTCAAAAACTGCCTGCACACAGTCCTGACCAACCTGCCCTAGTGATTATACTCTGAGCAGGGGATTGCACGAGGTGATGTACAAAGCCCTCCAAACTCAATAGTTCTGTGATTCTGCAAATCAGAATGTTGATGTTGCTGCATCCCTTATTCAAAGGCAGCAGCAAACCTCAGGCAGGAAAAGACAGTTATTAATTCTACTTCCAGAGGTTCAAGTTCAATAAATATGTACCAAAATATGGTGAATTATCTGGTGAGAAAAAGGCATCTTAGTATATTTACACCATACAAATGAAATTTATGAATTTTATACAAATACATGTAACTCAGAAAAGATTTCAATTTCTGAAGTACACTTGTTCTATTTTATGTTCTCATTCCTATCTCCATCAGAACAGATTATTTTAAAGTATTACCTATGTAATCAAAGCAAGTGCCCAAAATACTACACAATAGTTAATATCATCTTAATTTTTGCCACCACTCACAATTTGCTTTGAGGACCGTGGGGTTTATATAATTGTCTTTGCTATTCCTACCACTTTTTAGTTTTTCTGCCTCCACAGACGAAGTAGTTTTAAGAGCACAGTCTTTCCCAGTTACAAATCGTTGAAATAATCAGAGCAAACAAAGACTGAAAAAAAATAGAAAGCAAAGGGAAAAGTATAAACTGAGGAAAGGTTTTAGCTTATACTCATAGCAGAATCAAAACAAGTCTCACAGTACACTATGAAATTAGTATTTACTTAAATATCTGACCACTTACCCTGAGTAAAGAAGAGATTAAATCTATTCTTCTGTATGCAAGCTCTAATAAAAGTCTTTAAAACATCTGTTGTATTAGTAGCCCACAAAATAGTTTTCTGCCACCAGCAATATGAGAATATGGAAAATGTACTTTTACAACTGGACTATATAAAATGAATACAAAAGATGAGTATTTAAACTGGAAAGCTCAGGAACTTGATCATACTAGATACGGAAAGTTACAAGCACATTCTTTTAAAAGTCATTAAGTATGTGCTGAATCTCTCCAAATACAGCAAATATCAGTTAGTTTTATTACTACTTCTTAATTACATGCACCTTCTAAATTAATAATTCAAAATGCATCAAGATACAGTAAGAAGATGAATAATTATAAGTTCTAAATAGAAGTTCTATTAAAATATTTGGCCATTATTAGTCCTCTGCTCTAAGGAAGGATCAGTGAAAAATAACGGCATTTGAGGTGTAAAATTGCACAGTAACTGTATTTCCCAAATTCTTATTCAGGCCATGAACTTTAAAGTCTATTTTTTCTGTACTACTACTACTACTACTACTACTACTACTACTACTACTAATTATCTTTTATAATTCGTATGCAAAGAGAAGCTTGTTTCATAGGTGTCTGACTACACTTGAACGTGAAAAGCCAGTCACATTTAACAGATGGGTATTTCTGTTAAAAGCTGAATGTCTTTTGGTTCAACAGGTTGTCAACTAGTTGTGGAAAAAATTTAGTCTCCTGCTTTTGTCTCCTGCTTGATCTCACAAAACCAGAATCAGGTTAATACAAGAGTATAATCCTTTGGAAGTATTTCTCTGATGCTTTTCCATCTCAACAATTAAAAATTGAAGATTTTTTCACACCTCTTTCATACAGATCAAATCTACTGATCTTACATGATTGTTTGCTGATGTTTAGTAAACTGTAAAGCAAAAATCACCACACTTTGCTTTTTGAAAGTTACTAGAATCATGATTTCTCATGTTGGATTCATTGACTATCCAAACACTGTTCATGAAACATCAGTCCTTTTCTGGCAACTCACTGGCATTCTCTCAATACCTTTGAATTAGAATATCAATGTCCAGTAAGTATAGACTACCAATCATCTTTGCAAAGAGGGAAGGCTGAAACAGTAGCCATTAAGGAAAATCTTGCTTTAAACTCTAAACTTGAAGTTTTTGGAAGATACAGCTACCTCTCAAACCTTGCAATTAAAAAAACCCACAAACTTATCAGTCAAACTGCCTATGCCACAGTTGGATATATGACTTCTTCAGTTACTACAGGCCAGAGATTTTTTTTATCAGAGCCTGCCTCCTTGTGTCTGCAGAATAACATCTCAAAGTGGTCAAACAGTCAGACTCATGTAAGCTTTTAACATAAAAATTTATTTTATTGACTACCAATTACTTACTTGACTTTTGCTAGGCAACCAATGTAGCATTCCTTTCTGGTATTCCCTTACACCTGCTGAATAAACTGACCTTTACTGAACCTGAAATAGCTACGTACTTAATGACACTGTTCATACAAAAGTGACTAAAAGTATCATATGGGGAGGAAAGTATTTAAAAGAAAGTGGTAGATTACCGCTGTGCTGGACATTCACAGTAACCATTAAGTGTCTAATGTCTTCAAAAGGAGAATTATTTTGTGAGCTCATGCCCTTTTAAAATTTTTTTAAAAATAAACCTGGTTTCTTTATTTCTCTACAATCTGTGTTCTGGGTAGAATAAATGTTACAAGCATGCGAATTTATGGTACATACTGTCACGAAAAAAGTATTTTAATTACTTCAATCAGTTATGTCCATCTACTAACAGTAGATAGGGCTAAAAAAGGTAACAGTTTACACATAACATCTAAAGCTACTGATCATATTCTGCTTTGAATCTGATAAACTAAAAATGAGGTTAAGCATGAAGGTTTTGTAAGGATTTCACAGGATTACCAGTAATAAACCAGTTTTTTAATTTTTGCAGTGCGGAAGTACCACAACAAAAAGTGTTGTGTTATAGTGTACAAGAACATCAATGCTCAACATTTTATTTTTCATGTGGAAAATTATGTGGCTATTGAAAAAGACAAATAATCCCTGCTGCAGCTATTTATACCGTGTAAAACAGATTAATGGTAATTAAATTACAGTTTCGGTAAATCAACATACGCCAGCAATACCAAAAGAGCAGGAGTCCTGCCTTTGCCCCAAGCCACTGTGTCTTGTTCCTTGTCTTTGTGTGGGAACAAAGCTGTTTAAGCAGCATTGAATTGGCCTGGCTGAAAAATATCTTATTATTGTCTTTCATCATACAATTACATCAACATTTGCTTCCAAACCACTCTAGGGTTGGGAATGAGGCCAGAGAAGGACTACAGCATTTTCTTTAGGTGGCATTACTGATTTATTCTAGCTTAATGCTTAAAATGACAACGCAAGAGAAAAAAAAAATTAAAATGGTATACGCAAATAAAACATGTCCATATAAATTCCCAGCTTTAAGAGTATGCCTATAGCACCTAGGATGAGAGACAAAAAAATTAACAAGAGCAGTAAGTAGTTTCTCTGACAATTTCATTGCTAAGCTATAGAAAGCAATTATTTTAGGTAGCAAACACATCTTGACAGAATGCACTTGCTTCTGATGCTCAAATTAAATTGTGTCACAGATCTTATTATTAAACGTATAAAAGTGGAATTTAACTAAAATTAATATAAATCAAAACCTAGCATACATATGCCCATACAGGAAACCACTGTGCCGTGGCAACATTAATAATATTGTGACCAAGCTTTTTTCCTGGGTATGAACCATTTACGGCAACATTCCAAAGCTATAAACACATCACTGCTCAGACTGATAGTTACATCCACTAGCTAACCAGTGTTCCCCCTCACAGAGTGGCTGTGCAAGCAGCCTTGTGATGGAACACGCAGCACTGTCCCATTGCATGGCCTTTCACCACAGGGTGCACGCTGCTGCGCCTCGCCAGCCTCCTGGTCCCAGGACACACAGGATTCCAGGCACAGGCCACACCAGCCTCCTGGTCTCAGGACACGAAGGGTGCCAGGCGTGTGCCTGCAGATGAGGCTGGTGGAGAAGTGCCAGCACTGAGAACACCACACGATCTAGCAGGCACAGAGTTTTCCTCACTCTATTCCTTCCACACAATACATTATATAAAATGTATAGAGCTCCTCTGAAACCCATTTCAAAGGCTCCTCAAAGACATGCCCACTTTTTTCACTAAAGTGTCTAATGAGAAGCATTGCTTTAATCCTACATAAATCCGCATTGCTTTCAAAACATTATCTGAAAGGTATCCTGAAAATTTTTTGTGTCCCCAGATCTACACTTCTAAAAAATCTATCTTTTTAGTACAGCTTTTACTATTCATAGCATGCTAGGAGTCTATACAGTACATTTTTTATAGTAGCAATATTAATAATTAATACTTTGGGATTCCATGTAATTATTCCAAATCCACGATGTTAAAAATTAATGGTTCATAAACCTTACTTTTGATTCAAAGCCAGAACTAAATAAAGACAAAAACAGCTATGGAACAGGAGTACTACATTTTCATCAATCCAGACAAACTCATCCACTATGGGAGGAAATAAGCGTCATCACATAAGGAACACCAGGGAAAACAAATTCTTCTCCTTTGTGTATTTAAAAAAACAAAGGGTCTGAGCAAGCCCTAACTTGAAAAAGAGGTGTCAGTGCTTTTTACTTTACGTAATACTGTAATGAAAAAGATACCTATAGAATACAGTCTTTGCTATACTTAGTAATGAATCAGATGTGTTGAAGTACTCAAATGAAAAATAATTATTTTCAGACTACTTAGCACAGACAAGGCAAGCAACTTTACAGAAAATGGTAATTATCCAACACAGGCTTTTTTCCCCTCTATGCTAAGACTTAAGTTTTAGAATGCAAAAGACAAAACTAGAGATCATACACTAATACATTTCTGGTTTAAAATAGACTTGTATTTTATCACCTACGCTAATGCATATCTTTTTCTTGTATAGCCAGACAGGGTATTACATCTGACAGAAAAACCCAAAGAAATAAAGGAAAACAAAAAACCAAAAAACCCCCAGTGCAACTTGACCTAGCTGGTGCTTCCCGCCACACACAGTGTCACTTGTCCTATGTTTATCCAGTAAATAAAGAGCAAGTACTACTGAGAACATCCAGTGTTCTAATATGTGGCTACCTCACCTTCCTGGTTGCACTTTTCCATGTTAGCACACTACTCCTGTGTAACAGAGAAAAGGTAAAATTATTCTGTCACTCAGATGACAGCTTCTTCGGAGCTATGTGAAACCTGAATTTCAAGATTTCATTCTTCTAAATTAAGGTCACCTTACAAAGAAAAACTACCAGTTCTACATCTATTTTTTATTTCATTCTTCTTGAAGACAAGCCAATTAAACCCCTCAAATGACCTCACATCTCAATAAAAATACCTACACTGTGATGACACACCCTCCTTCCCCTTAAGGGTGAGTTGCCAACAACATAAACATACATTTCTGGTGATCTGCTAGTCTTAGGCACTTTCCAAGTGCAGCTTATCTGTAGCAGGTATTTAAGTCTAACAGCAAACTTGCATTTCTTAATTAGCTTAGAAGCCAGGTCAGCTTGAAAAATCTACATATTAATTTGAAAGATCTATAGCAAGATTTTGCTGTGTTCATTTCAGTGAAAGAGGAAGAAAAAGAGCAACCCACTCACTCCCTTTGAGAACCCCGAGAAAGAAGGAAAGGAAAAGCAAAAGGAAAAGGACTGCCATCAGAACTGGAGATTCTCAAACTCAAAATACTTATTCAGGGTTACACAAGACAGAAAGAAGGTCTTTCCAGGAGGACAAAAACCCTGAAAAGGTTCTTAAATGTTATTTTTTTGCCATACTTCTTAGGACTATCCCATTAAGGCCACTTTACACGGTCGCGTCCGAGCACGCAGCTGGGCTGCCGGAATATGCACCACGACTGCGAAGAGGCTTTAACTCCGCAAGCACAGAGCAGAGGAAAGGAGCGTGGGGCTGCAGCGGCAGCCGAGGCACACCGCGACCACCCCGCACCGCCCAGAGGTGGGGCTTCCCCCCGCCCCCACGTCTCCGCACATCCCACGGGCAGCCTGGGCGGGCAGAGGAGGAGCGCTCCGCCCGGTGCAGCGGCTGCCGGGCCGGACCCGGCGGGGCGGCGCTGCGGCCGCCTCCTCAACTCACAGTAGTACGCCACCACGGGCTCGCGCTTGTCCAGCTCCTGCGCGGTCCGCAGTNCGGGCCGGGCCGGGCCCGGCGGGGCGGCGCTGCGGCCGCCTCCTCACTCACAGTAGTACGCCACCACGGGCTCGCGCTTGTCCAGCTCCTGCGCGGTCCGCAGATGGTGCTGGATGCTCTTGAGCTGCGGCGGCAGCGGGGGCAGGGCCGGGGCCGCCATGGNGGGCGGGCGGGGCGCGGGGAGCGCCCCCTGCTGGCCGGGAGGGGGCGGGCGGGGTCGTCTGTCAGTCCGTGTACGCGGACATACAGCCTCAAACGCCACCTGCTTGAAACGCGTCCCACAGCAGCCGTGAGGAAGGGCTGGAGGCCTCGGGGCGGCCGGGGCTTCTCCCTGGCCCAGCGGTGGAACGGCAGCCTGGCCCCGGCTGGCCCGGGCTGAGTAGTGACGCCCTCCCCATCCCTTCTGCCTCCCTTTGGCATGTCAGCCCAAACAGCTGTGCAGACCTGGCCTGTGAGGGTACACCTGAAAGTAAAATCCCTTCTCAGATTGAAACATCTTCTCCCTGGGCTGTGCCAAGGCTTACCAGAGGTCCGGGAGGCCCGCAGGGGCTGAACTGTACCTTTACTTCTGGGCCTCTGCCCTTCATCCCCAAAAACTTGTCCGCAAAAATCGGATTAGTTACCTGGTATGCAGCAAGCCAATAAATACACACTCGATAGAGACATTGATTATTCATTTCAGAGTTGTGTGAGCCTGGGTGTTTGGTGGTATTCCATAACTACATTTTAGCAAACAAAGGTTACAGCTTACATAGTTTTCTTATTAATTAATATTCTGTCTTCTGGTAGTTGATGATTCCCTGGCTTCTTATGCTAATTAGTGAGCATGCTTAGTCTTTCTCATTTGAGTCACTGAGTTTCTTGGGTCACTCACTGGTCCATGAGCTGGTGGTCAGGATCTCCCCCTGCCAAAATCACCTTTTACCCAGTTGGAGCTGATTGCAGCACAGTTGCTGAGTTGCCTTAGTTTCTGCCTTATTTTGTGAGTTCTGCCAAATGGCCCTGTGGCCTGTAAATTCTGCATTGCTTGTGTCAGCTATCAGTGGGCATCCTTCTTCCCAAGCTTTGTTAGCCTCCCCCTGGGTCTGAGATCAGTGAAGAATGTCAAGCTGTAAACCTGGTAAACAAGGCAATTCTACTACCAAGTGATTTGTTTTTCTAACACTTGGACATCACTTAGAGCTTGCTTGTTAGCTGCTATCTGTTTTTATGGATTAAATCTCCCTTGTTGATGATTAGGCTTGAACGTTTACAAAGATTAAACATCAAAGAAAATTCTTTCTTAAGAAAATTTTACATATTCCACATTTTGCAATGCTACCGTGACCTGGCTGATAGGACTGGGCTGCTTCTTGGCAGCTGTCAGCAAGTCTGTCAGCCCTGGAACGTGGATCTTGTAGGATCACCACTTCCCAGGTAACTTTTTCTCAGGGGAACCACCAGGGATTTCTGCTTTGCAGAGAGGGGATAAGAACAGCAAAAGAAATGTGAACTGTTGAAACAAAATGGTTTCAAATGGATCTCACAAGTTATTGCAATATAAATTTAGTGTCTATTATCTCATTCTGATGGCATAGTTAAACTATTTTTAATTTTCTTGTAGACAGCCCTTTTGCAAAACCTCAAAGTGTCTGTTTGCAAGAGAGGAGAATGTCAGTGCTCCAGGGCATAAAAAAGTTGCATGTTGGAGGGAGGCACAGGGTAGGAGAGGTGGCTGCATTGTCTCATTGCTGACATGGGAGAGTGCCAAAAAGGGAACAGAAGGGAAAAGATGTCTGAACAGAAGAAAGGACTCCATGAAAGGAACAGAACAAGGAGTGGTTACAGGACTGGGATACTGTGGTGCTATACTAGAAGCTGTCTGGCCCAGAGCAGCTGTATCTTTGATGTAAATGCAATCACATCTTCACAATTACAGCTCTTTGTCAAGTGAGAACTAAAATGGTTGTGGTGTCTGACTAGAGACAAAACTGACTGCAAACACATGAGCTGGGGATTGCTTTGAATGCTATCTCTGAAAATGAAGTGGTTGAAGTATGGTGGAAAACAATGAAAAAGTCAAAGAAGCACTTACAGTGTGAACCTGATGTAAGCAACAAAAATGCTTCCTCGGTGTTCTGGGAGACAGGACTTCAAGTTCGCCATGTAAAGAAATAGAACTGAATCAAAGAATCCCCGAAGTGTATTATATAATTCCTTCCTTAATGGCAAAAAGGAAGAAAAAAGCCTTTGTGATCATCTCAAATACTTGCTAAGCATCTGAGCAAAAATCAGCACAATGCTGAGAAATGCATGAAGGCATATCAGTCTCAGAGGGAGTAAGGGTGGAAGGAAGGTGGTAGAAAACAATGTAAATGAGGATGAAAGTGGTGGGAGTTTGGAAGACTAAGCAAAAGAAAAGTTTAGAGACACTTGAGAATACAATGAGCTCCAGGAAAACAAATGGCAAATATATGGAAAGAGAAGTGTTGACAGCCATGGGGAAATGATTTCTTTACATGGACATAATATCTCCATCAACATGTTCTAGAAACTAATGGCAGAATCAGGCACAGAAAAACATTTGCACTAAAAGGCAATAATGCACTTTTTTTAAAATGAAAAACTGAGGAATTTGACAATTTTAATTCCACAGGAAATGCAGAAAAAAAAATATCGGTAGTGTATCTCATTTTGAAGAAGGAAAATTTTTAATGTGTTCCAGAATTTGACCACAAAAGGAAGGGGTATGGTGATGGGTAATCCAGCTTCTAAAGCACTCCAGGGATCCTCAGGCAGTCCCATGCCAGTACTTGTTCTTCAAAGGTCTTGATGGGACTTAAGGAAGTCCTGAGGGCTTGGGGGTTTTGGCACTTCTCTGCCCCTTCTGAAGTGTTTGGAAATTTACAGAAGAACGAAGAACAGCAAGCAATATGCTATTAAGCAGCAGCAAAAATACTGACGAGGTTGTGATCAAATTATTTTATTATTATACAAATAACTGATTAAGTGGGATTTGCGTACCATTGATAACAACTGTACCTGGCACATGAAAGTAAATTCTTTTTCTTAGTAGTTCTATATACTGTATCTTTTTATAAATAAAAATATTTTTTACCTGAGATTACAAGTTTCAGTTGGAAAGAATAATTCCAGATGGATATTGAGGTATACAGTGAAAAATTAAACATGTAGTAACCAAAGAACATTATGCAAACAAGAAGTTAGCTCAGTGATTTTTATTCCACTTGCAATGCTTGTGGAATATCAAATAACTAGTTTAATATTGCATAAATCTGATAGCTTTGACTGGACATTTATTTAAGACAACATGTAACTTATTTCCATGGGGAAATGTAATATTAATGCTTTAATATAGCAAATGTATTGAAATCTATCATCTTCTCCTTGATCAGCATATTAAAAAAATCACACATCTAGTTTTAGCTCACATTGTTTTAAATGGCCCAGGTTCAATCAAATCCAAGACACCTAAAACTTGCAATTCCATTTATGTAAACAGGATTACTTCTGTGGGTGAGAATTACAAGGCTATGGTAATTCAACTCTCTTTGGGACTTATTAACTAACACCAGTAAAACATTTGGTAAGAATTTTTCCAGAATTTTCTAAGTATTTCTGAAATGACCCAAATTCTGTTATCAGAATCTCAGTTTTTAATGTTTGAAAAAGAAATGGAAAATGGCTGATTCTTATTATTGCTATTTGTAGATATTTTATGCAGGAAACTACCTCCTCCTTTCTTTCTGATTCTGAAGTCTGTTTTATTTCCATTATCTCACTTCAGCACAAGGAAATCACTTCTAAATTTAACATGTTTATTAGCTTTTAAGAAGAAACAGTTGCACACAAAAACATCTAATACCTATGTAAAGTTTGAGACCTAACCTAACCAAATACACTTACTGCATAGAATAATTTTAATATGCAGACTTCTTTTTTCATTGTTATTCAAGCAACTTTAGTCAGAACAAGAAGAAATTAGATGTGACACAAACAGCAGAAATTCTGTGGGCCCAATTCTGCAGTCACACACAAGCAAAACTCACTGAAATCAAGTCATGATTGGGCCTAAGAAAGGTTTTTCTCCAAGATTTTATTTTGACACTTTTAAGCCACTTATGAAAAATTGTCAAAAAGCTCCTTTCCTCCTTCAAAATGTGATCATACTAAATTGGTAAAAATCTTCTATGTGGTAAGCCAAAACATAATGAGGGTAAGGCATGGCAGGCAGCACAAAGAATACCATGCTACTCTTTCACTTTTAGAAAGAGATTCTGAGCTAGCAGGTGACAGTAGCTGAGTCTCTGCAAAGTAAAGCTGGCATCCATGGATATGTTGTCACCACAGCCTAACCAGGAGTCTCTGCTCCTGGGGGCTGAGATGCGGGTTGCACCTCAGCGGCACTGCTTGGGAAGATGCTTGAATGCTTTCTGGTACCCAGAGAGTATCCATCATTATTGCTCAATTCTCAAGCGATAAGAACATGTAAGAAATTTGCAATAGCTTTCCCAGGAAGGGCAATGACCTTATTAGCTCCAATGGCATGTGTTCAGAAAAGTTGTGAATAGAAGTGTGTTTATAAATAACCTTCTCCTCACACACACAGTCCTCTGGAGGCAGAACTATCATATGTGGCAGGTCATGAAAATATATTGCTCTTGGAGATCTTAGTGCCTTTGGCCGTGACATGGAAACAAAGATTATTCTCATAGTGTGCAAGTCTTTAGATAGGTAAGGAGCTTATGTCAGATGACTATTCTGCCTCAGTAATAATATGTGTGGTTCTCCTCAGCAACACTGCATAGAGGCCAGGAGATGTTTTTTGTTGTGGTTTGAAGTCATTGTTACAAAACTGCAGGTGGACAGGGCGGTAAATAAGTACAAGTGGTTGACATCACTGAGTTTTTAAGAAACCTAGCCTTCTACATGAGATCTCAAAAATTTCAGCAACACACAAGATCACTGTAATCACAGTAAATGTGTACATTGCAATAAGAAAAATTGTCTTTTCAAAGTGCTCTGGCACCATGCACCGGGTAATGTTAAACTTTTTTTCAAGTGCTCCCACATCACACATGTAGATTGCATTCACTTTGAAACCAAAGAGCTGAATCTGAAGCCAAAAAGCCACAACTTCAAGGACAATCCTTAAGAAAACAGAGAAGATATAAAAACCGGTGTAGGATGACTTTTGGAGAATATCTTCCTGTTTGATGCTCTTACAAGCAGCATAAAGGTGAAAAAAGGCTCCAGGTACCAGCACAATCACCAGCTGTAATGCCCAGAATACCTAAAATGTACCAGAAATGTAGCTTTCAGACCATTTACAACTGCATTGGGACAGCTAAAATGCACGCATACTGGAACACTTTGCAAGTCTATTTTTAATATATATATCAAATCTATAAACACTTAGATGACAATAGAAGTAAAAAGCAGTTATGTTTTGATTTGAAAAGTTTAGCTGGTTTCTGAAACATGAGGATTGTTTTGAAGGAAAGGAAGCACAGCTCCATATTTAGTCACAGATAAGGGGATATTAAATGTAAAATATTAATGAAAAAAGCTAATGATAGTTAGCCTAGTCAGTTAGTACTTATATGGAACAATCATATTTTGAGTTTTGCAGTTTTCTTTCTTAACATTGGATTTTTACAATTAAAAAAATAACAGAAAAAGATAGTTACCTGAGGAGTTATAGGTCTGAACTGGTTGTAACAGAAAAGATTAACCTCTCTCTTGTCTGGGTCACAGCTGAAATGCAAGGCCTCATTTCCATAAACAGCAAAGCCCAAAACACCAAGGAAAAACATTCGAATTGAGCCAAAAAAAAGAGTGTGGAATTGACCAATTACCGTTGGTGGTCTGAGCTGCAAATCAGAGGGTTCATTCAACATAAAAAAATAAAAATGAACAGTGTTATTGTTGGAGGTCTACTGGCTCTTTTTCATTATCCAAAATATTTATTTTATTCTACTTGTTTGAAAAAGAGAGAGTTTGTCTATGACGGCTGCAGTAGCTCTCTAACAAAATAATGTCTTAGAACACTTTATTGTTCCTACTAACTTTATATAAACGTTAATTTGTCTAGCACTTGCCAGTTCATTTGTTTCACTGCCTTTATCTGTATTCCGCTGCTGCAGAAGGCGCCAGACGGAGCTGAGCGCTTCGACCCAAAGTCTATTCGTTTTGCTGTTGTACTGATTCATTCACATGATGTCAGGTGATGGCAAAGCACGGACCGCCGTGCCACCATCGAACCTAACCATGCCTAGAGCCATACTTATTCCCGCAAATTAAAGTTCAGCTTCCCCAAAGGGGC